>JAPVLO010002423.1:0-33285 GCA_027257055.1 Cephalopachus bancanus
TCCATACATTTGTCCGACCTACCCACTGCCTAGGCACAGCTGCCCTAGGGTTCACATATCGGAGGTTATGTTGAGAAAATGTGTGCTGTTCTTGAAGGCACGTGTCCTGATCTTTCCCTCCCCAGAGGACTCAGTCCTAGTTTCTCTGCCTGAAACCCTTTCCTGAGTAGCAGGAAAGTAACCTCAGGAAGAGTTGGGATGAGCAACTCTGTTGCCCCTCCTGTCTCAGCTCAGATTTCACAGTTGGTCTACATAACTATCCTTATCATCAAAGAACTTTCTAGGAGTGGAGACACAGGATAAGTATTCTGAGGTAGACAAACTCTCTTCTGAGGTCTGTGACTGATCTGGGATTATCAGACATGTCTAAGGGCATGCTCTTCAGCATAATGAATTTCTGGGGAAAAATATTCCAGAAAATTGCGAAAAATCATTTGAGCTGTTTCTTTTTTAAAAATATACATGGAGTGTTCCAACGTGGGACTTGCTTTCCCAGAAGTTAAGGTGATTTTTTGCATTCAAACCTCCAAAACATAAGTTAAAAGGAAGTTGTGAAAATTATGTATGGAGAGGATGTGCCAAGAAGACTGGGTATCCCGTGTGTGATATTTTTGACGATGGAGACAGAATATTGGAAATTGTGAATCATGTCTAAAAAACAATAGAAGCCACTAAGAATTAAATGTTTTATTTTATCATTAGCTCGATTTTCCTTTTGGAAAATTATGCAAAAATAATATTGAGAATGTCTAATGAAGGATAATATATGTATATCAACCTATATGTTTATATTAATTCTATATTGAAAGAGATGAAGAGAGATTCAGTGGTATAAATCTAAATAGAAATATATAGTTAAGCGGATTGGTTGCTAACGAGCTAGATAAATAAAGTCATAAAACAATTTTGAAGGTCCTCTAAACAGACATGATACTGGAGGTATCAAATGAAGACTTCACACAGCGGGCCAGGACACCTCTTCTAAAAATGTACTACTACATTTCTCCTGAAGTTTTATCTTTTCTATCTGTATTGTGTAGGAGTCTCTACCAATGAAAATAGAAAAGTGTACATAAGTTAATTCTGCTCATTCTGTGGAATCAGAGACCCTGGGTAGTCCGCGAAAGAAGGGATGATTGGTGTCAGTTGTGAAGCAAATGAGCTTAATTCCAATTCTAGCTCATCTTTCCATCCCGCCTTTGTACCTGCATTCTTGTCCCACACTCCTTTATCCAATACCTCTACGGATGTGCTTCTTAAAAGAGGAGACCCAGATCACGGAGTCAGAGTTGGCGTCTTCGGATATCTTCTTGATGTCTTGGGCCAAGAAACGCTCGTGATTATGGGGATCTTTCACTGTTATCTCTGGGGAAAAGAAAGAGAATCAAATCCATGATTTTTTTTTTTGCATTAATGAGTCAATCAACAAATACTATGTACAATAACACACATGGCATTCTCCTCATGAATATTATGATTCAGTGACTTTAAATTTCCAAATCTTGTTATCCAAATATTTGTTGGAATGATGCGCTTGGGTGTGGCTGAATTACTCATGGTGGCATGTGTTGTTTTGTAGATAGAAACTTCAAATCTTGCTGGCTTACATGGGAAAGTGCCCTTGTTCTTTGTTGCCAATATTTTTTTTTTTTGAGTTGGAGTCTCACTCTGTCGCCCAGACTGGAGTGCAGTGGCCACTCCCGGCCACCGCAGCCTCGACCTGCTGGGCTCCGGCGATCCTTCCGCCTCAGCCTTCCAAGTAGCTGACACTACAGTTGTGCGCTACCACGTCTGGCTCATTTTTGATTTATTGTAGAGATGAGGTCTCGCTGCCCAGGAGGGTCTGAACCTGTTGGCTCAGCAATCACTCACCTCAGACTCCCAAAGGTATGGGATTACAGGCAGAACCACGGAGCCCGGCTGTCAATATTTTTATTTATCTAAAATGAAAATTTTCCAGAAAGAATCCACTGAATGGCACCCCCTGCCTCCAACATCATTTCCAGATATCTGCCCTTCTAGTCTTTGTTGCCAGAGTTGTGCTTTTCCCCAGTCTTAGGAAAACTCACAGATTCTGAGTGTCAGTAAGATCGCCAGTGAGACCCGGGACCGGCTTTAGCCTGCATCTTACAACTTTGGTCACATCTCCTCTCTTGGATGCTTACTGACTCTTAGCACAGCTGTCACTTGACCAAGTCGGTGGTGTCACCTTTGTCAGTGCTCCCTCCACATACAGGGCTGTGACTAAATTTTTCATCTCCATCCACCATACTCACAACCTATCTCAGAGTTGTCCCTGTTTATAAATTCGAACCGGTTTTACATGTCATCATTTGTGGGGTTTTGGAATCAATTCTGCATATTTCATGGATTTCGAGATGTCATGCAGATCCCCAGGTTGTTTCTCTTATTTCTTTGATCTGCATTTCCAATGGAAATGGTTATGATTTGAATTTCACAAGCTTCAGTAAACACACGACATACTCAAGTTCTTCACAAAATAACTCATCTTTTCTGTTTATAAACCTCTCTTAAGACTACAAGCAAGCTATAACTTCTGAGAATATGTTGAATTTTCTCTAAGGTTGCTAGAGAGTGTTTGATGTGCCATTTTGTTGTGAACACGGTGAAATTTAGGGTGTGTCTACACTATTACGTAGTTTGTCATCTTTCTTGAGCATATTCTGAGGTACGTACATGTCTGTGTTTATCTGTCTTTTTTAGCAATTTTATGTATTGAGTGCAGGGAGTGAGATTGCCATTTTCTGTGAAGTTGTCTGAGTGTGATGTGTTTGGGTGTTTGCAGCAGAGTTTTGTGCATGTGTGGGTATTCATTTTCCATGCATCATGTCATCTATATGGCATGTGCTATCAATGTGTATGCACTTACACAATAGGATTTTGCTTTCTAGGGAAGACTGAGTGGATCTGAGTAATTTTTGAGATCTGCAGAGACAATGAAAGTGTTATAGACTGAACTGGAAACAGATAGATAAGAAAGATCATGTAGGCTTTTATGTAAACTGAGTAAGGAACTGGGAACAAAGAGGTGTTGAGAAGCACTTATATGATTGCAATAGCTTCATGTGTTGATAATGTGAACTAGAGTTCTACAAGAGCAGATTCCTCATGTGAATTACAGATTGTGATGTTGAAAACATGAAATTAAATAAAAGAAAATTTGAGAAATGTATGTGCTGTGCGGTTAAAAAGTAAAGATTTAGTATTTTTAGTAATTAGAAGAGTAGAAGGAAATGAATAATGAGAATAGAGAGTTTAGATGGATCTGTGTCAGGATAAGTTTGAGAATATTTGGAAATGAAAATATATGGGTATGATGGGACCTTAGATTGGTGTCTCTACAGTGTGCCCCATGTTTAGCTCTTGAGGATCTTATCACTTACCACTATTTGCCTCTATTAACCTGTTTGTGATTTCAGACCTTCCTGATAATGTAACACACTCTCTGCTGTCTCATATTGATTCTGTCTTTGCTCCTCTGACAAAAGTCTTACCTCTGAGCCCTCTCCCACCATCTCCCTAAGTAAAACCCGGTTTTTCCTTCAGCCTGTTCCAGTCCTCTTAGTTGCCTTCCCTTTAGAATTTATTGCCTCTACTGCTAGTCATTATTACAAATGCTGAGAGGCATTTTCAGTTTTTTTACTAGGCTGGAAAGCCTTGTCAACTGATCCCTGGGCTATGACTAGATCCCAGCATCCTTTCTGACTTAGCAGGAAAGTAACCTCAGGAAGAGTTGGGATGAGCAACTCTGTTGCCCCTCCTGTCTCAGCTCAGATTTCACAGGTGGTCAACATAACTATCCTTATCATCAAATAACTTTCTAGGAGTGGAGACACAGGATAAGTATTCTGAGGTAGACAAACTCTCCTCTGAGGTCTGAGACTGATCTGGGATTATGGACATGTCTAAGGGAATGCTCTTCAGCATAATGAATTTCTGGGGAAATTCAGAAAATTGAATTTCCAGAAAATTGAGAAAAATTATTTGAGCTGTTTATTTAAAAAAATATTTGTGGAGTGTTCCCAACATGGGACTTGCTTTTCCAGAAGTTAAGGTGATTTTTCGCATTCAAACCTCCAAAACATAAGTTAAAAGGAAGTTGTGAGAATTATGTATGGAGAGGATATGCCAAGAAGACTGGGTATCCCGTGTGTGATATTTTTGACGTTGGAGACGATATTGGAAATTGTGAATCATGTTTAAAAGACAATATGTAGTCACTGAAAATTAAATGTTTTATTTTATCATTAGCTGAATTTTCCTTTGGAGAAATTATGCAAAAATAATATCGAGAATGTCTTATGAAGGAATATATATGTATATCAACCTATTTGTTTATATTAATCCTATATTGGAAAAGAAAAAGAGAGATTCAGTGGTATAGATCTAAGTAGGAGTATAAAATTAAGTGCATTGGATGCTAGCGAGCTAGATAAATAAAGTCATAAAACATTTTTGATCCGGGCTCGGTGGCTCAGCCTGTAATCCCTCTCCTTTGGGAGGCTGAGGTGAGTGGAAACCCACCTGGGCAGCGAGACCTCATCTCTACAATAAATCAAAAAAGTAGCCGGGCGTGGTAGCGCGTGCCTGTAGTTCCATCTACGTGAAAGGCTGAGGCGGAAGGATTGCCGGAGCCCAGCAGGTCGAGGCAGTGGTGGCCGGGAGTGGTCACTGCACTCCTGTCTGGGTGACAGACTGAGACTCCAACACACAAAAAAACCAACCAAAAACAACTTTCCAAGGTCCCCTAAACTGGACATGGTACTGGAGGTATCAAAGGAAGACTTCACACACCCGCCCAAGACACCGCTTCAAAAAATGTGCTTCTACATTTCTCCTGAAGTTTTATCTTTTCTATCTGTATAGGGTTAGAGTTTCTTCCAATGAAGATAGGAAAATGTACATAGTTCAATTCTGCTCATTCAGTGGAATCAGAGACCCTGGGTAGTCCACGAAAGAAGGGATGATTGGTGTTAGTTGTGAAGCAAATGAGCTTAATTCCAATTCTAGCTCATCTTTCCATCCGCATTTGGACCTGCATTCTTGTCCCACCATTCGTTTAACTCCATACCTCTATGGATGTGCTTCTTAAAAGAGGCGACCCAGATCATGGAATCAGAGTTGGTGTCGTCGGATGTCTTCTTGAAGTCTTGGGCCAAGAAACGCTTGTGATTATGGGGATCTTTCACTGTTATCTCTGGGGAAAAGAAGGAGAATCAGATCCATGAATTTTTTTTTTTGCATTAATGAGGCAATCAACAAATACTATGTACAATAACACACATGGCATTCTCCTCATGAATATTATCATTCAGTGACTTTAAATTTCCAAATATTGTTATCCAAATATTTGTTGGACTGATGTGCTTGGGTGTGGCTGAATTACTCATGGTGGCATGTGTTGTTTTGTAGTATCAGAAACTTCAACTCTTGCCAGCTTACAAGGGAAGGTGCTCATGTTATTTGTTGTCAATATTTTTATTTATCTAAAATAAGAATTTCCCAGAAAGAATCCACTGACTGGCAACCCCTGCCTCCAGCATCATCTTCAGATATCTACCCTTCTGGCCTCTGTTGCCAGAATTGTGCTGTGCCCGTCTTAGGAGAACTCACAGATTCTGAGTGTCAGTAGGATCCTCCAGCTAGTCCCGGGACTGGCGTTTGCCTGCACCTTACAACTTTGGTCACATCTCCTCTCTTGGATACTTACTGACTCTTAACACAGCTGTCACTTGACCAAGTCTGTGGTGTCACCTTTGTCAATGTTCCCTGCACATACAAGGCTGTGACTAAATTTTTCATCTCCATCCACCATACTCACAACCTATCTCAGAATTGTCCCTGTTTATACATTTGAACCGGTATTACATGTCATCATTTGTGTGATTTTGGAATCAATTCTGCATATTTCATGGATTTTGAGATGTCATGTAGATCCCAAGTTTGTTTCTCTTAATTCCTTTAATCTGCATTTCCAATGGAAATGGCTATGAGTTGAATTTCACAACCTTCAGTAAACACACGGCATATTCAAGTTCTTAACAAAATAACTCACCTTTTCTGTTCATAAACCTCTATTAAGACTACAACCAAGCTATAACTTCTGAGAATATGTTGAGTTTTTCTCTGAGGTCGCTAGAGTGTTTGATGTGCCATTTTGTTGTGAACATGATGAAAATTTAGGGTGTGTCTACACTATTACATAGTTTTTCCTCTTTCGTGAGCATATTCTGAGGTACGTACACGTCTGTGTTTATCTGTGTATTTTAGCAATTGTATGTATAGAGTGCAGGGAGTGAGATTGTCATTTTTTGTGAAGTTGTCTGAGTGTGATGTGTTTGGATTTTGCAGCAGAGTGTTGTGCATGTGTAGGTATTCATTTTCCACGCATCAAGTCATCTGTGTGGCATGTGCTATTGATGTGTATGCACTTACACAACAGGATTTTCCTTTATATGAAAGACTGCGTGGATCTGAGTAATTTTTGAGCTCTACAGAGATGATGAAAGTGTTACAGACTGAACTAGTAACAGATAGATAAGATCATGTATCCTTTTATGTAAACAGAGTAAGAAACTGGCAACAAAGAGGTGTTCAGAAGCGCTTATATGATTGCTATACCTTCATGTGTTGTTAATGTGAACTAGAGTTCTACAAGAGCAGATTTCTCATGTAAATTAGAGATTGTGATGTTGAAAACATGAAAAAAAGAAAAAGCAATATGAGAAATGTATGTGCTGTGCAGTTAAAATGTGAAGATTTAGTATTTTTAGTAGTTAGAAGAATAGAAAGAAATGAATGATGAGAATAGAGAGTTTAGATGGATCTGTATCAGGATAAGTTTGAGAATATTGGAAATGAAAACATATGGGTATGATGGGACCTTAGATTGGGTGTCTCTACAATGTGCCCCATGTTTAGCTCTTGAGGAATTTATCACTTTGCATTATTTGCCACTATTAACCTGTTTGTGATTTCAGACCTTCCTGGCAGTGTAACACGCTCTCTGCTGTCTCATATTGTCTCTGTCTTTGCTCCTCTGACAAAAATCTTATCCTCAAAGGCCCTCTCCCACCATCTCCCTAAGTAAAACCCGGTTTTTCCTTCAGCCTGTTCCAGTCCTCTTAGTTGCTTTCCCTTTAGAATTTATTGCCTCTACTGCTAGTCATTATAACAAATGCTGAGAGGCATTTTCAGTTTTTTTTTTTCTGGGCTGGAAAGCCTTGTGTCAACTAATCCCTGGACTATGCCTAGATCCCAGCATCCCTTCTGACTTAGCAGGAAAGTAACCTCAGGAAGAGTTGGGATGAGCAATCTGTTGCCACTCCTGTCCCAGCTCTGATTTCACAGTTGGTCTACATAACTATCCTTATCATCAAAGAATTTCCTTGGAGTGGAGACGCAGGATAAGTATTCTGAGGTAGACAAACTCTCTTCTGAGGTCTGAGTCTGATCTGGGATTATAAAACCTGTCTAAGGGCATGTTCTTCAGCATAATGAATTTCTGGGGAAAAATATTCCAGAAAATTGCGAAAAATCATTTGAGCTGTTTATTTTTAAAAATATACGTGGAGGGTTCCCAACATTGGACTTGCTTTCCCAGAAGTTAAGGTGATTTTCCCATTGAAACCTCTGAAACATCAGTTAAAAGGAAGTTATGAAAATTATGTACGTAGAGGATGTGTCAAGAAGACTGGGTATCCCGTGTATGATATTTTTGACAATGGAGACAGAATATTGGAAATTTGTTTTTTTTGTTTTTTTGGGTTTTTTTTTTGAGTTAGAGTCTCACTCTGTCGCCCAGACTGGAGTGCAGTGGCCGCTCCCGGCCACCGCAGCCTCAGCCTGCTGGGCTCCGGCGATCCTTTTGCCTCAGCCTTCCTAGTAGCCGGAATTACAGGCATGCGCTACCACGCCCGGCTGGTTTTTTGATTTACTGTAGAGATGAGGTCTCGCTGCCCAGGCGGGTCTCGAACCCGCGGGCTCAGGCAATCCACTCACCTCAGCCTCCCAAAGGCGAGGGATTACAGGCTGAGCCACCGAGCCCAGCTGAATATTGGAAATTTGAATCATGTCTAAAAGACAGTATGTAGTCACTAAAAATTAAATGTTTAATTATATCATTAGCTCAATCTTCCTTTGGGAGAAATTATGCAAAAATAACATCGAGATTGTCTTATGAATGATTATATATGTATATCAGCCTATTTGTTTATATTAACTCTATATTGAAAGGGAAAAAGTGAGATTCAGTGGTATAGATCTAAATAGGAGTATAAAGTTAAGTGCATTGGACGCTAGCCAGATAGATAAATAAAGTCATAAAACTTTTTTGAAGGTCCCCTAAACCGGGCATGGTACTGGAGGTATCAAGTGAAGACTTCACACACCTACCCAAGACACCTCTTCAAACTATGTGCTTCTACATTTCTCCTGAAGTTTTATCTTTTTTATCTGTATTGTGTAGGAGTCTCTACCAATGAAAATAGAAAAGTGTACATAGTTTAATTCTGCTCATTCTGTGAAATCAGAGACCCTGGGTAGTCCGCAAAAGAAGGGATGATTGGTGTCAGTTGTGAAGCAAATGAGCTTAATTCCAATTCTAGCTCATCTTTCCATCCCGCTTTGGACCTGCATTCTTGTCCCACTGCTCTCTTATCCCTATACCTCTTTGGATGTGCTTGTCAAAAGAGGAGTCCCAGGTCACGGAGTCAGAGTTGGCGTCTTCGGATGTATTCTTGACGTCTTGGAACAAGAAACACAAATGATTATGGGGACCTTTCACTCTTATTTCTGGGGAAAAGAAGGAGAATGAGATCCATGATTTTTTTCTTTTTGTTTGCAGTAACAAAACAATCAAAAAATACTATGTGCAATAACACACATGCATTCTCCTCATGAATATCATGCTTCAGTGATTTTAATTTCCAAATCTTGTTATCCAAAAATTTGTTGGAATGATGTGCTTGGGTGTGGCTGAATTACCCATGGTGGCATGTGTTCTTTTGTAGTATCAGAAACTTCAAATCTTGCAGGTTTACATGGGAAGGTGCCCATGTTCTTTGTTGTCAATATTTTTATTTATCTGAAATGAGAATTTCCCAGAGTGTTCAGAAACGCTTTTATGATTGCAGTAGCTTCATGTTTTGTTAATGTGAACTAGAGTTCTACAAGAGCAGATTCCTCATGTGAATTAGAGATTGTGATGTTGAAAACATGAAGTTAATAAAAGAAAATTTGAGAAATGTATGTGCTGTGCAGTTAAAATGTAAAGATTCAGTATTTTATAGTAAGTTAGAAGAGTAGAAGGAAATGAATGATGAGAATAGAGAGTTTAGATGGATCTGTATCAGGATAAGTTTGAGAATACTGGAAATGAAAATATATTGGTATGATGGGACCTAGACTGGGTGTCTCTGCAGTGTGCCCCATGATTAGCTCTTGAGGATCTTATCACTTACCACTATTTGCCTCTATTAACCTGTTTGTGATTTCAGACCTTCCTGGTAATGTAACATACTCTCTGCTGTCTCATATTTTCTCTGTCTTTGCTCCTCTGACAAAAGTCTTATCCTCTTAGGCCCTCTCCCACCATCTCCCTAAGTTATCCTGGTTTTTCCTTCACCCTGTTCCAGTCCTCTTAGTTGCCTTCCCTTTAGAATTTATTGCCTCTCCTGCTAGTCATTATTACAAATGCTGAGAGGTATTTTCAGTTTTTTTACTAGGCTGGAAAGCCTTGTGTCAACTGATCCCTGGGCTATGACTAGATCCCAGCATCCCTTCTGACTTAGCAGGAAAGTAACCTCAGGAAGAGTTGGGATGAGCAACTCTGTTGCCCCTCCTGTCTCAGCTCAGATTTCACAGGTGGTCAACATAACTATCCTTATCATCAAATAACTTTCTAGGAGTGGAGACACAGGATAAATATTCTGAGGTAGACAAACTCTCTTCTGAGATCTGAGACTGATCTAGGATTATGGGACATGTCTAAGAGAATGCTCTCAGCATAATGAATTTCTGGGGAAATTCAGAAAATTGAATTTCCAGAAAATTGAGAAAAATTATTTGAGCTGTTTATTTTTAAAAAATATTCGTGGAGTGTTCCCAACATGGGACTTGCTTTTCCAGAAGTTAAGGTGATTTTTCGCATTCAAACCTCCAAAACATAAGCTAAAAAGAAGTTGTGAGAATTATGTGTGGAGAGCATGTGCCAAAAAGACTTGGTATCCCTTGTGTGATATTTTTGACAATGGAGACAGAATATTGGAAATTGTGAATCATGTCTAAAAGACAATATGTAGTCACTAAAAATTAAATGTTTTATTTTATCATTAGCTGAATTTTCCTTTTGGAGAAATTATGCAAAAATAATAGTGAGAATGTCTTTTGAAGGAATATATATGTATATCAACCTATTTGTTTATATTTATTCTATATTGAAAGGGAAAAGAGAGATTCAGTGGTATAGATCTAAATAGGAGTATATAATTAAGTGAACTGTGCACTAGTGAGATAAATAAAGGCATAAAACTTTTCTGAGCCGGGCTCGGTGGCTCAGCCTCTGATCCCGCGCCTTTGAGAGGCTGAGGTGAGTGGATTGCCTGAGCCCGCAGGTTCGAGACCTGCCTGGGCAGCGAGACCTCATCTCTACAATAAATCAAAAAAGTAGCCGGGCATGGTAGCGCATGCCTATACTTCCAGCTATGTGGAAGGCTGAGCCGGAAGAATTTCTGGAGGTCAGCAGGTTGAGGCTGTGGTGGCGGGGAGCGGTCACTGCACTCCATTCTGGGCGCCAGAGTGAGACTCCAACACACAAAAAAACAACTTTTTTCAAGTTCCCCTAAAGTGGACATGGTACTGGAGGTATCAAATGAAGACTTCACACACCAGCCCAAGAAACCTCTTCTAAAAATGTGCTTCTACTTTTCTCCTGAAGTTTTATTTTTTCTACCTGTATCGTGTAGGAGTCTCTTGCAATGAAAATAGGAAAGTGTACATAGATCAATTCTGCTCATTTATGGAAACAGAGACCCTGAGTAGTCCTTGAAAGAAGGGATCATTGGTGTCAGTTGTGAAGCAAATGAGCTTAATTCCAATTCTAGCTCATCTTTCCATCCTGCCTTTGGACCTGCATTCTTGTCCCACCACTCCTTTATCCCAATACCTCCTTGGTTGTGCTTCTTAAAAGAGGAGACCCAGATCACGGAGTCAGAGTTGGCGTCTTCGGATGTCTTCTTGACGTCTTGGGCCCAGAAACATTCATAATTATGGCGATCTTTCACTATTATCTCTGGGGAAAAGAAGGAGAAACAGATCCATGAATTTTTTTTTATTTGCAGTAAGGAGGCAATCAAAAAATACTGTGTGCAATAACAGACATGCATTCTCCTCATGAATGTTATGATTCAGTAACTTTAAATTTCCAAATCTTGTTATCCAAAAAATTGTTGGAGTGATATGCCTGGGGGTAGCTGAATTACCTATGGTGGCATATGTTGTTTTGTAGTATCAGAAACTTCAAATCTTGCCGGTTTACATGGGAAGGTGCCCATGTTATTTGTTGTCAATATTTTTATTTATCTGAAATGAGAATTTCCCAGAAAGAATCCACTGAATTGCAACCCTGCCTCCAGCATCATTTTCAGATATCTGCCCTTCTGGCCTTTGTTACCAGAGTTGTGCTGTTTCCCAGTCTTAGGAGAACTCACAGATGCTGAGTGTCAGTAGGATCCTCCAGTGAGACCCGGGACTGGCTTTAGCCTGCACCTTACAACTTTGGTCACATCTCCTCTCTTGGATGCTTACTGACTCTTAGCACAGCTGTCACTTGACCAAGTCTGTGGTGTCAGCCTTGTCAGAGTTCCCTGCATATACAGGGCTGTGAATAAATTTTTCATCTCAATTCTCCATACTCACAACCTATCTCAGAGTTGTCCCTGTTTATATTTCAGACCGGTTTTACATGTCATCATTTGTGTGGTTTTGGAATCAAGTCTGCGTATTTCATGGATTTTGAGATGTCATGCAGATTCCCAGTTTGTTTCTCTTATTTCCTTAAATCTGCATTTCCAATGGAAATCACTATGAGTTGAATTTCACAAGCTTCAGTAAACACATGGCATACTCAAGTTGTTAACAAAATAACTCATCTTTTCTGTTCATAAACCTCTCTTAAGACTACAACCAAGCTATAACTTCTGAGAGTATGTTGAGTTTTTCTCTGAGGTTGCTATAGAGTGTTTGATATGCCATTTTGTTGTGAACATGATGAAATTTAGGGTGTGTCTACACTATTATGTAGTTTGTCATCTTTCGTGAGCATATTCTGAGGTATGTACATGTCTGTGTTTATGTGTCTTTTTTAGCAATTTTATGTATTGAGTGCAGGGAGTGAGATTGCCATTTTTTGTGAAGTTGTCTGGTTGTGATGTGTTTGGGTGTTTGTAGCATAGTTTTGTGCGTGTGTTTGTATTCATTTTCCATGCATCATGTCAACTGTATGGCATGTGCTATTGATGTGTATGCACTTACACAATAGGATTTTGCTTTATATGAAAGACTGCGTGGATCTGAGTAATTTTTGAGATCTGCAGAGACGATGAAAGTGTTATAGACTGAACTGGTAACAGATAGATAAGAAAGATCATGTAGCCTTTTATGTAAACTGAGTAAGGAACTGGAAACAAAGAGGTGTTGAAAAGCGCTTATATGGTTGCAATAGCTTCATGTGTTGTTAATGTGAACTAGAGTTTTACAAGAGCAGATTCCTCATGTGAGTTAGAGATTGTGAAGTTGAAAACATAAAGTTAGGAAAAAGCAAATTTGAGAATTGTATGTGCTGTGCAGGTAAAAAGTAAAGATTTAGTATTTTATAGTAAGTTAGAAGAATAAAAGGAAATGAATGATGAGAATAGAGAGTTTAGATGGATCTGTATCAGGATAAGTTTGAGAATATTGGAAATGAAAACATATGGGTATGATTGGATCTTAGCTTGGGTATCTCTGCAGTGTGCCCCATGATTAGCTCTTGAGGATCTTATCACTTATCACTATTTGCCTCTATTAACCTATTTGTGATTTCAGACCTTCCTGGCAATGTAACATACTCTCTGCAGTCTCATATTGTCTCTGTCTTTGATTCTCTGACATAAAGTCTTATCCTCTGAGGCCCTCTCCCACCATCTCCCTAAATAAAACCCGGTTTTTCCTTCAGCCTGTTCCAGTCCGCTTAGTTGCCTTCCCTTTAGAACTTATTGCCTCTACTGCTAGTCTTTATTACAAATGCTGAGTGGCATTTTCAGTTTTTTTCTGTACTGGAAAACCTTGTATCAACTGATCTCTGGGCTATGACTAGATCCCAGCATCCCTTCTGCACCCTGTTCAATAGTCACTTCTTACCTGCAGCATCGGGCTGGTGTTCGAGTGAGGAGGTGTCTTGTAGGGAAACAGGAGCCTCCTCGACTTTCGAGTCTTCACTTAGACACAGCACTTCCTCTTCTGGTTGCCGACGTTCTGGCATGTATTCGTTTTCTGAGAAGTATAGAAAATTGTGGTTCATGCTTGATGTTTCAGTGCTTTTATTTATCCTTAAACAATTAAGGAATACTATTTCACATGTTCAGTGAACATATGTGACTTCTATCCTCATGGATATCATAATCCAGGGCCTACTACTAGAAACTGTAAATACACAGTAGTATTTATTGGGTCTGTATATGTCTTGAAAGACTGGATTTCCACCGTGCGTGATCTTTGTGGAACAGAACAAATGTACTTAGCTCCTTTTCTCTTGGGCAGACAATTTTATAATATTCATCAGCCTGCCTGTGGTTGGACTTTCTGTGTGATTAAGTTTTCTGCAAGAGAATATGAGTGTATGAGACACCGGCCACAGCCATGCAGAGACACACAAACCCATGTACCTTTCAGTTCTGATACAGTAACCCAATGTCTCTCTGAAAACTTAATGTTGATGGTGACACAGCTTTCATCATTCCCGGCATATGAATTGCATCATAGAGGAAACTCCCTTATTACCATGATCTGTATCCTGAATTGTTACGGAGCAAGAAGTAGATTCACTGTGTACTGGTTATTATGACCTAGTCTACTCTAATGAAATTGGGATAGAATATTTTTATGAGAGACAAATAATCAGACCGGGTGTATCAAATTGGAGAATTGTTTCAAAAATAAATAATCATCTTCCTGGCGGTGCTTTATGTGTGCACATGTGAATAGGTGTGCTTGTCTTTTATGACTCATAGTTTACACGAGATAATATTTTGGAATATGCACTAATTCTAGTGAAGGTGAAAGGAAGACATCTTCACTCTTCAGGGTGTCTTCAAGAAACTCCAAACATTGTTGCAAATGTGAAATTCTACGTAGCAATATCTGAGCCACTGTTTAAAAGGTGGGTGTTGGCTTCAATCTGTCCGCTCTTACCACTGAGGAGAGGTCCCCCCTCGTAGGATTTACATTTATACTCTTAGTCTGCATGGCAATGACGACTGTATAGCTTCCAAGCCGCCTTTCCTCTCTTCAGCCTTATCTGGCAACATGGTGTCTTGTGAGTGAATGTGTGTGTTTGCAAGTGTGCCTTATTTTTTAATATTTCATTTTTGTATGAACGCCACATGTACATTTTCATCATCCGAAACAATACAGGTTTTACTCCTGAGTAAACTAGTTGTTTTTTCCTTCATACTCTCATCCCTGCAAAACCAGTTTTTCAGTGCTGGAACTTTTGTTTCTCAATGCCTCCTTCACCTCTATGGGCCAATAGAAGAACAAGTATCATTAGAACTATATTAAAATTTTATTTCTCCAGTGTCTTCAGAAAGACATCAAATAAAAGGAAACACATTTTAAAAAGAATAACTAGTGTAAACTAACCAACCATTATGTCTTTGACAGTAATCCAGGTTGACTTTCTGTACTCGGCACAGGTTAAGCGGCAAACACAAGGACCCAGGTCATCTAAATCTTTTCTTTGCTCTCAGCAGACCAGGCCTAAGAAAGACTAGAATGGCGTGTACATTTCTCTCCCCCATCTTTCCTCCCTCCTGGTCTCTTCCCCTCTTGCTATTATTTCTATCTACCTGCACCACAACTAGGAATCCCCTCTTCTTCTTTTTTTGGGAGGAAATTCCTGGTCAGCCCAGTTCTGAGAATATTTTGACACATACCTCTTTTCTTTTTATTCAGGGGGCAGTGGTTGCTTTCCGGATGTTTTGGTTTTGGCTTTCTTTTCATGGTTGAACTCTTTCGATAGATACTCAACCAGGGGTTGAGTATCTCTATGAACCTCAGCACTCAGAGAGCGGGTTGATAACAACAACCAAATTTGTACAATCAATAGCAAATTGCTCAAGAGATTCTCTCTTCACCAAATCACAGTCCTGATTAGTGTTGGACACATCAGCAGGGCAGTTATAGTTCAAGATATCACTAAGAACTCAGCAGAGTTCTATGACCTCATGATGATATCACTGCATGCCGGTGTCAACCAGTATTTAAAGGACTGCAGCATTTCCAGAACCCATTGCCTATTTTGATTTCTTTTAATCAGAGGAGATTCTATCTCTAACAAACTCTCTTCTGAGGTCTGTGACTGATCTGGGATTATCAGACATGTCTAAGGGCATGCTCTTCAGCATAATGAATTTCTGGGGAAAAATATTCCAGAAAATTGAGAAAAATCATTTGAGCTGTTTATTTTTAAAAATATACGTGGAGTGTTCCCAACATGGGACTTGTTTTCCCAGTAGTTAAGGTGATTTTTCACATTCAAACCTCCAAAACATGTTAAAAGGTAGTTGTGAAAATTATGTATGGAGAGGATGTGCCAAGAAGACCGGGTATCCCGTGTGTGATATTTTTGACGATGGAGACAGAATATTGGAAATTGTGAATTATGTCTAAAAGACTATATAAAGTCACTAAAAATTAAATGTTTTATTTTATCATTAGCTCAATTTTCCTTTTGGAGAAAGTATGCAAAAATAATATTGAGAATGTCTTATGAAGGATAACATATGTATATCAACCTGTATGTTTATATTAATTCTATACTGAAAGAGATAAAGAGAGATTCAGTGGTATAGATCTAAATAGGAATATATAGTTAAGTGGATTGGATGCTAACGAGATAGATAAATAAAGTCATAAAACAATTTTGAAGGTCCTCTAAGCACGACATGGTACTGGAGGTATCAAATGAAGACTTCACACAGCTGCCCAGGATGCCTCTTCTAAAAATGTGCTACTACATTTCTCCTGAAGTTTTATCTTTTCTGTCTGTATTGTGCAGGAGTCTGTTCCAATGAAAATAGGAAAGTGTACATAGTTCAATTCTGCTCATTCAGTGGAAACAGAGACCCTGGGTAGTCCTCGAAAGAAGGGATCATTGGTATCAGTTCTGAAGCAAATGAGCTTAATTCCAATTCTAGCTCATCTTTCCATCCCGCCTTTGGACCTGCATTCCTGTCCCACCGTTCTTTGATCCCTATACCTCTACGGATGTCCTTGTTAAAAGAGGAGACCCAGATCACGGAGTCAGAGTTGGCATCTTCGGATATCTCCTTGACGTCTTGGACAAAGAAATGCTCATGATTATGGGGATCTTTCACTGTTATCTCTGGGAAAAAGAAAGAGAATCAGATTCATGATTTTTTTTTGCATTAATAAGGCAATAAACAAATACTATGTACAATAATACACATGGCATTCTCCTCATGAATATTATGATTCAGTGACTTTAAATTTCCAAATCTTGTTAACCAAATATTTGTTGGAATGATGTGCTTGGGTGTGGCTGAATTACCCATGGTGGCATATGTTGTTTTGTAGTATCAGAAACTTCAAATCTTGCCGGCTTACTTGGGAAAGTGCCCATGTTCTTTGTTGTCAATATTTTTATTTATCTAAAATGAGAATTTCCCAGAAAGAATCCACTGAATGGCACCCCCTGCCTCCAGCATCATTTCCAGATATCTGCCCTTCTAGTCTTTAAGCCAGAGTTGTGCTGTTCCCCAGTCTTAGGAGAACTCACAGATTCTGAGTGTCAGTAGAATCCTCCAGTGAGATCCGGGACTGGCTTTAGCCTGCACCTTACAACTTTGGTCACATCTGTTCTCTTGGATGCTTATTGACTCTTAGCACAGCTGTCACTTGACCAAGTCTGTGGTGTCACTTTTGTCAGTGTTCCCTGCACATACAAGGCTGTGACTAAATTTTTCATCTCCGTCCACCATACTCACAACCTATCTCAGAGTTGTCCCTGTTTATAAATTCAGACTGGTTTTACATGTCATCATTTGTGTGGTTTTGGAATCAAGTCTGCGTATTTCATGGATTTCGAGACGTCATGCAGATCCCCAGGTTGTTTCTCTTATTTCTTTAATCTGCATTTCCAATGAAAATGGCTATGATTTGAATTTCACAAGCTTCAGTAAACACACGGCATACTCAAGTTCTTAAAAAAATAACTCATCTTTTCTGTTCATAAACCTCTCTTAAGACTACAACCCAGCTATAACTTCTGAGAATATGTTGAGTTTTTCTCTGAGGTTTCTAGAGAGTGTTTGATGTGCCATTTTGGTGTGAACATGGTGAAATTTAGGGTGTGTCTACACTACTGCGTAGTTTGTCTTCTTTCGTGAGCATATTCTGATGTGCGTACATGTCTGTGTTTATCAGTCTTTTTTAGCAATTTTATGTATTGAGTGCAGGGAGTGAGATTGCCATTTTTTGTGAAGTTGTCTGAGTGTGATGTGTTTGGATGTTTGCAGCAGACTTTTGTGCGTGTGTGGGTATTCATTTTCAATGTATCATGTCATCTATATGGCATGTGCTATCAATGTGTATGCACTTATACAATAGGATTTTGCTTTCTAGGAAAGACTGCGTGGATCTGAGTAATTTTTGAGATCTGCAGAGACGATGAAAGTGTTATAGACTGAACTGGTAACAGATGGATAAGAAAGATCATGTAGCCTTTTATGTAAACTGAGTAAGGAACTGGGAACAAAGAGGTGTTGAGAAGTGCTTATATGATTGCAATAGCTTCATGTGTTGTTAATGTGAACTAGAGTTCTACAAGAGCTGATTCCTCAAGTGAATGAGAGATTGTGATGTTGAAAACATGAAATTAAATAAAAGCAAATTTGAGAAATGTATGTGTGGTGTGGTTAAAAAGTAAAGATTTAGTATTTTAGTAAGTTAGAAGAGTAGAAGGAAATGAATGATGAGAATAGAGAGTTTAGATGAATGTGTATCAGGATAAGTTTGAGAATATGGGAAATGAAAATATATGGGTATGATGGGACCTTAGATTGGGTGTCTCTACAGTGTGCCCCATGTTTAGCTCTTGAGGATCTTATCACTTAGCACTATTTGCCTCTATTAACCTGTTTGTGATTTCAGACCTTCCTGGTAATGTAACACACTCTCTGCTGTCTCATATTGTCTCTGTCTTTGGTCCTCTGACAAAAGTCTTATCCTCTTAGGCCCTCTCCCACCATCCCCCTAGGAAAAACCCGGTTTTTCCTTCAGCCTGTTCTAGTCCTCTTAGTTGCCTTCCCTTTAGAATTTATTGCCTCTACTGCTAGTCATTTTTACAAATGCTGAGAGGCATTTTCAGTTTTTTTTCTGGACTGGAAAGCCTTGTGTCAACTGATCCCTTGGCTATGCCTAGATCCCAGCATCCCTTCTGATTTAGCAGGAAAGTAACCTCAGGAAGAGTTGGGATGAGCAACTCTGTTGCCCCTCCTGTCTCAGCTCTGATTTCACAGTTGGTCTACATAATATCCTTATCATCAAAGAACTTTCTAGGAGTAGAGACACCGGATAAGTATTCTGAGGTAGACAAACTCTCTTCTGAGGTCTGAGACTGATCTGGGATTATCAGAAATGTCTAAGGGCATGCTCTTCAGCATAATGAATTTCTGGGGAAATTCAGAAAATTGAATTTCTAGAAAATTTATAAAAATCATTTGAACTGTTTATTTTTAAAAAATATTCGTGGAGTGTTCCCAACATGGGACTTGCTTTCCCTGAAGTTAAGGTGATTTTTCACATTCAAACCTCCAAAACATAAGTTAAAAGGAAGTTGTGAAAATTATGTATGGAGAGGTTGTGCCAAGAAGACTGGGTCTCCCATGTGTGATATTTTTGACGATGGAGACAGAATAGTGAAATTGTGAACCATGTCTAAAAGACTATATGTAGTCACTAAAAATTAAATGTTTTATTTTATCATTAGCTGAAAATTTTCCTTTTGGAGAAATTATGCAAAAATAATATTGAGAATGTCTTATGAAGGAATATATATGTATATTAACCTATTTGTTTATATTAATTCTATATTGAAAGAGAAAAAGAGAGATTCAGTGGTATAGATCTTAATAGGAGTATAAAATTAAGTGCATTGGATGCTAGCGAGCTAGATAAATAAAGACATAAAACTTTTTTGAGCCGGGCTCGGTGGCTCAGCCTGTAATCCCTCTCCTTTGGGCGGCTGAGGTGAGTGGAAACCCACCTTGGCAGCGAGACCTCATCTCTACAATAAATCAAAAAAGGTGCCGGGCATGGTAGCACGCGCCTGTAGTTTCATCTACGTGAAAGGCTGAGGGGGAAGGATTGCCGGAGCCCAGCAGGTCGAGGCTGTGGTGGCCGGGAGTGGACACTACGCTCCTGTCTGGGCAACAGACTGAGACTCCAACTCAAAAACAAACAAAAAAAAAACTTTACAAGGTGCCCTTAACTGGACATGATACTGGAGGTATCAAAGGAAGACTTCACACACCTGCCCAAGACACCTTTTCGAAAAATGTGCTTCTACATTTCTCCTGAAGTTTTATCTTTTCTATCTGTATAGTGTTAGAGTCTCTTCCAATGAAAATAGGAAAATGTACATAGTTCAATTCTGCTCACTCAGTGGAATCAGAGACCCTTGGTAGTCCACGAAAGAAGGGATGATTCGTGTCAGTTGTGAAGCAAATGAGCTTAATTTCAATTAATTCCAATTCTACCTCATCTTTCCATCCCGCATTTGGACCTGCATTCTTGTCCCACCGCTCCTTTATCCCAATACCTCCTTGGATGTGCTTCTTAAAAGAGGAGACCCAGATCACGGAGTCAGAGTTGGCGTCTTCGGACGTCTTCTTGACATCTTGGGCCAAGAAACACTCATAATTGTGGGGATCTTTCACTATTATCTCTGTGGAAAAGAAAGAGAATCAGATTCATCAATTTTTTTGCATTAATGAGGCAATTAACAAATACTGTGTGCAATAACACACATGGCATTCTTCTCATGAATATTACCATTCAGCATCTTTAAATTTCCAAATCTTGTTATCCAAATATTTGTTGGAATGATGTTCTTTGTTTTACCCATGGTGACATGTGTTGTTTTGTAGTATCAGAAACTTCAAATCTTGCCGGCTTACATGGGAAGGTGCCCATGTTATTTGTTGTCAATATTTTTATTTATCTAAAATGAGAATTTCCCAGAAAGAATCCACTGAATGGCACCCCCTGCCCCAGCATCATCTTCAGATATCTGCCCTTCTGGCCTCTGTTGCCAGAATTGTGCTGTTCTCCAGTCTTAGGAGAATTCACAGATTCTGAGTGTCAGTAGGATCCTCCAGTGAGACCCGGGACTGGCTTTAGCCTGAAACTTACAACTTTGGTCACATCTCCTCTCTTGGATACTTACTGACTCTTAACACAGCTGTTACTTGACCAAGTCTGTAGTGTCACCTTTGTCAGTGTTCCCTGCACATACAGGCTGTGACTAAAATTTTCATCTCCATCCACCATACTCACAACCTATCTCAGAATTGTCCCTGTTTATAAATTTGGACTGGTATTACATGTCATCATTTATGTGGTTTTGGAATCTATTCTGCGTATTTCATGGATTTTGAGATATCATGTAGATCCCAAGTTTGTTTCTCTTAATTCCTTTAATCTGCATTTCCAATGGAAATCGCTATGAGTTTAATTTCACAAGCTTCAGTAAACACACGGCATACTCAAGTTCTTAACCCAATAACTCATCTTTTCTGTTCATAAACCTCTATTAAGACTACAACTCAGCTATAACTTCTGAGAATATGTTGAGTTTTTCTCTGAAGTTACTAGAGAGTGTTTGATGTGCCATTTTGTTGTGAACATGGTGAAATTTAGGGTGTGTCTACACTATTACGTAGTTTGTCATCTTTCGTGTGCATATTCTGAGGTACTTACACATCTGTGTTTATCTATTTTAGCAATTTTACGTATACAGTGCAGGGAGTGAGATTGCCATTTTTTGTGAAGTTGTCTGAGTGTGATGTGTTTGGATGTTGCAGCAGAGTTTTGTGCATGTGTAGGTATTCATTTTCCATGCATCAAGTCTTCTGTGTGGCATGTGCTATTGATGTGTATGCACTTACGCAACAGGATTTTGCTTTATATGAAAGACCGCGTGGATGTGAGTAATTTTTGAGCTCTGCAGAGATGATGAAAGTGTTATAGACTGAACTGGTAACAGATAGATAAGAAAGATCATGTATCCTTTTATGTAAACTGAGTAAGAAACTGGCAACAAAGAGGTGTTCAGAAGCACTTACATGATTGCTATACCTTCATGTGTTGTTAATGTGAACTACATTTCTACAAGAGCAGATTCCTCATGTGAATTAGAGATTGTGATGTTGAAAACATGAAATTAAAAAAAATCAATTTTGAGAAATGTATGTGCTGTGCAGTTAAAATGCAAAGATTTAGATTTTATAGTAAGTTAGAAGAGCAGAAGGAAATGAATGGTGAGAATAGAGAGTTTAGATGGATCTGTATCAGGATAAGTTTGAGAATATTGGAAATGAAAATATATGGGTATGATGGGACCTTAGATTGGGTATCTCTAAGTGTGCCCCATATTTAGCTCTTTAGAAATGTATCATTTAGCATTATTTGCTGCTATTAACCTGTTTGTGATTTTTGACCTTCCTGGCAATGTAACACACTCTCTGGTGTCTCATATTGTCTCTGTCTTTGCTCCTCTGACAAAAGTCTTATCCTCTTAGGCCCTCTCCCACCAACTCCCTAAGTATAACCCGGTTTTTCCTTCAGCCTGTTCCAGTCCTCTTAGTTGCCTTCCCTTTAGAATTTATTGCCTGTACTGCTAGTCATTATTACAAATGCTGAGAGACATTTTCAGTTTTTTTTCTGGACTGGAAAGCCTTGTGTCAACCAATCCCTGGACTATGCCTAGATCCCAGCATCCTTTCTGACTTAGCAGGAAAGTTACCTAAGGAAGAATTGGGATGAGCAACTCTGTTGCCCCTCCTGTCTCAGCTCTGATTTCACAGTTGATCTACATAACTATCCTTATCATCAAAGAACTTTCTAGGAGTGGAGACACAGGACAAGTATTCTGAGGAAGACAAACTCTCTTCTGAGGTCTGAGACTGATCTGGGATTATCAAACATGTCTAAGGGCATGCTCTTTAGCATAATGAATTTCTGGGGAAAAATATTCCAGAAAATTGCAAAAAACCATTTGAGCTGTTTATTTTTTTAAAAATATATGTGTAGGGTTCCCAACATGGGGCTTGCTTTCCCAGAAGTTAAGGTGATTTTTCCCATTGAAACCTCTGAAACATAAGTTAAAAGGAAGTTGTGAAAATTATGTAAGTAGAGGATGTGTCAAGAACACTGGGTATCCCGTGTGTGATATTTTTGACAATGGAGACAGAATATTGGAAATTTGAATCATGACTAAAAGACAGTATGTAGTCACTAAAAATTAAATGCTTAATTATATCATTAGCTCAATTTTCCTTTTGGAGAAATTATGCAAAAATAATATTGAGATTGTCTTATGAATGATTATATATGTATATCAACCTATTTGTTTATATTAATTCTATATTGTAAGAGAAAAAGAGAGATTCAGTGGTATAGATTTAAATAGGAGTATAAAGTTAAGTGGATTGGACGCTAGCTAGATAGATAAATAAAGTCATAAAACTTTTTTGAAGGTCCCCTGAACTGGACATGGTACTGGAGGTATCAAATGAAGACTTCACACACCTGCTCAAGACACCTCTTCAAACTATGTGCTTCTACATTTCTCATAAAGTTTTATCTTTTCTATCTGTGTTGTGTAGGAGTCTCTATCAATGAAAATAGGAAAGTGTACATAGTTTAATTCTGCTCATTCTGTGGAATCAGAGACCCTGGGTAGTCCGCGAAAGAAGGGAAGATTTGTGTCAGTTGTGAAGCAAATGTGCTTAATTCCAATTCTAGCTCATCTTCCCATCCCGCTTTGGACCTGCATTCTTGTCCCACTGCTCCTTTATCCCTATACCTCTTTGGATGTGCTTTTTAAAAGAGGAGTCCCAGGTCTCGGAGTCAGAGTTGGCATCTTTGGATGTATTCTTGACGTCTTGGACCAAGAAACACTCATGATTATGGGGATCTTTCACTATTATTTCTGGGGAAAAGAAGGAGAATGAGATCCATGATTTTTTTCTTTTTATTTGCAGTAACAAGGCAATCAAAAAATACTCTGTGCAATAACACACATGCATTCTCCCCATGAATATTATGATTCAGTGATTTTAATTTCCAAATCTTGTTATCCAAATATTTGTTGGAATGATGTGCTTGGGTTTGGCTGAATTTCCATGGTTGCATGTGTTGTTTTGCAGTATCAGAAACTTCAACTCTTGCCGGCTTACATGGGAAGGTGCCCATGTTCTTTGTTGTCAATATTTTTATTTATCTGAAATGAGAATTTTCCACAAAAAATCCACTGACTGGCACCCCCTGCCTCCAGCATCATCTTCAGATATCTGCTCTTCTGGCCTTTGTTGCCAGAATTGTGCTGTTCCCCAGTCTTAGGAGAACTCACAGATTCTGAGTGTCAGTAGGATCCTCCAGTGAGACCTGGGACTGGCTTTAGCCTGCACCTTACAACGTTGGTCACATCTCCTCTCTTGAATGCTAACTGACTCTTAGCACAGCTGTCACTTGACCAAGTCTGTTGTGTCAGCCTTGTCAGTGTTCCCTGCACATACATGGCTGTGACTAAATTCTTCATCTCCATCCACCATGCTCACAACCTATCTCAGATTTGTCCCTGTTTATAAATTTGGACCGGTATTACATGTCATCATTTGTGTGGTTTTGGAATCAATTCTTCATATTTCATGGATTTCGAGATGTCATGCAGATTATAAATTTGTTTCTCTTAGTTCCTTTAATCTACATTTCCAATGCAGATGGCTAAGAGTTGAATTTCACAAACTTCAGTAAACATATGGCATACTCAAGTTCTTAACAAAATAACTCATCTTTTCTGTTCATAAACCTCTTTTAAGACTACAAGCAAGCTATAACTTCTGAGAATATGTTGAGTTTTTTTCTGAGGTTGCTAGAGAGTGTTTAGTGTGCCATTTTGGTGTGAACATGGTGAAATTTAGGGTGTGCCTACACTATTACGTAGTTTGTCATCTATCGTAAGCATATTCTGAGGTATGTACATGTCAGTGTTTATCTGTCTATTTTTTAGCAATTTTATGTATTGAGTGCAGGGAGTGAGATTGCCATTTTTTGTGAAGATGTCAGGGTGTGATGTGTTTGGGTGTTTGTAGCATAGTTTTGTGCGTGTGTTTGTATTCATTCTCCATGCATCATGTCATCTGTATGGCATGTGCTATTGATGTGTATGCCCTTACACAATAGGATTTTGCCTTATATGAAAGACTGCATGTATCTGAGTAGTTTTTGAGCTCTGTGGAGATGATGAATGTGTTATAGACTGAAGTGGTCACAGATAGATATGAAAGATCATGTAGCCTTTTATGTAAACTGAGTAAGAAACTTACAACAAAGAAGTGTTCAGAAGCGCTTTTATGATTGCAGTAGCTTCATGTTTTGTTAATGTGAACTAGAGTTCTACAAGAGCAGATTCTTCGTGTGAATTACAGATTGTGATGTTGAAAACATGAAGTTAAGAAAAGCAAATATGAGAAATGTATGTGCTGTGCAGTTAAAATGTAAAGATTTAGTATTTTATAGTAAGTTAGAAGAGTAGAAGGAAATGAATGATGAGAATAGAGAGTTTAGATGGATCTGTATCAGGATAAGTTTGAGAATATGGGAAATGAAAATATATGGGTATGTTGGGACCTTAGATTGGGTGTCTCTGCAGTGAGCCCCATGATTAGCTCTTGAGACTCTTATCACCTACCACTATTTGCCTCTACTAACCTGTTTGTGATTTCAGACCTTCCTGATAATGTAACACACTCTCTGCAGTCTCATATTGTCTCTGTCTTTGCTCCTCTGACAAAAGTCTTATTCTCTGAGGCCCTCTCCCACCATCTTCCTAAGTAAAACCCGGTTTTTCCTTCAGCCTGTTCCAGTCCTCTTAGTTGCTTCCCTTTCGAATTTATTGCCTCTACTGCTAGTCATTATTGCAAATGCTGAGAGGCATTTTCAGTTTTTTTACTAGGCTGGAAAGCCTTGTGTCAACTGATCCCTGGGCTATAACTACATCCCAGCATTCCTTCTGACTTAGCAGGAAAATAACCTCAGGAAGAGTTGGGATGAGCATCTCTGTTGCCCCTCCTGTCTCAGCTCGGATTCCAGAGGTGGTCAACATAACTATCCTTCCTTATCATCAAAGAACTCTCTAGGAGTGGAGACACAGGATAAGTATTCGGAGATAGACAAACTCTCTTCTGAGATCTGAGACTGATCTGGGATTATCGGACATGTCTAAGGGAATGCTCTTCAGCATAATGAATTTCTGAGGAAATTCAGAAAATTGAATTTCCAGAAAATTGAGAAAAATTATTTGGGCTGTTTATTTTAAAAAAATTCGTGGAGTGTTCCCAACATGGGACTTGCTTTCCCAGAAGTTAAGGTGATTTTTCACATTCAAACCTCCGAATCATAAGTTAAAAGGAAGTTGTGAGAATTATGTATGGAGAGGATGTGCCAAGAAGATTGGGTATCCCATGTGTGATATTTTTGACAATGGAGACAGAATATTGGAAATTGTGAATCATGTCTAAAAGACAATATGTAGTCACTAAAAATTAAATGCTTTATTTTATCATTAACTGAATTTTCCTTTTGGAGAAATTATTCAAAAATAATATTGAGAATGTCTTATGAAGGAATATATATGTATATCAACCTATTTGTTGATATTAATTCTATATTAAAAGGGAAAATAGAGATTCAGTGGTATAGATCTAAATAGGAGTATATAATTAAGTGGATTGGACGCTAGCGAGCTAGATAAATAAAGTCATAAAACTTTTCTGAGCCGATCTCGGTGGCTCAGCCTGTGATCCCGCGCCTTTGAGAGGCTGAGGTGAGTGGAATGCCTGAACCCGCAGGTTCGAGACCCACCTGGGCAGCGAGACATCAGCTCTACAATAAATCAAAAAAGTAGCCAGGCGTGGTAGCGCATTCCTGTAATTCCAGCTACGTTGAGGGCTGAGCTGGAAGGATTGCTGGAGGCCAGCAGGTCGAGGCTGTGGTGGCCGGGAACGGCCACTGCACTCCAGTCTGGGCGACAGAGTGAGACTCCAACTCAAAAAAAAAAAAACTTTTTTCAAGGTCTCCTAAAGTGGACATGGTACTGGAGGCATCAAATGAATACTTCACACACCAGCCAAAGACACCTCTTCTAAAAATGTGCTTCCACATTTCTCTTGAAGTTTTATCTTTTCTATCTGTATCATGTAGGAGTCTCTTCCAATGAAAATAGGAAAGGGTACATAGATCAATTCTGCTCATTCAGTGGAAACAGAGACCCTGAGTAGTCCCCGAAAGAAGGGATGATTGGTGTCAGTTGTGAAACAAATGAGCTTAATTCCAATTCTAGCTCATCTCTCCATCCCGCCTTTGGACCTGCATTCTTGTCCCACCGCTCCTTTATCCCAATACCTCCTTGGATGTGCTTCTTAAAAGAGGAGACCCAGATCACGGAGTCAGAGTTGGCGTCTTCGGATGTCTTCTTGATGTCTTGGGGCAAGAAACGCTCATAATCATGGGGATCTTTCACTATTATCTCTGGGGAAAAGAAGGAGAATCAGATCCATGATTTTTTTTTTTTTTTTGCAGTAAGGAGGCAATCAAAAAATACTATATGCAATAACACACATGCATTCTCCTCATGAATGTTATGATTCAGTGACTTTAAATTTCCAAATCTTGCTATCCAAAAATTTGTTGGAGTGATGTGCTTGGGTGTAGCTGAATTACCTATGGTGGCATGTGTTGTTTTGTAGTATCAGAAACTTCAAATCTTGCCAGCTTACATGGGAAGGTGCCCATGTTATTTGCTGTCAATATTTTTATTTATCTGAAACGAAAATTTCCCAGAAAAAATCCACTGAATGGTAGCCCCTGCCTCCAGCATCATCTTCAGATATCTACCCTTCTGGCCTTTGTTGCCAGAGTTGTGCTGTTTCCCAGTCTTAGGAGAACTCACAGATGCTGAGTGCCAGTAGGATCCTCCAGTGAGACCCGGGACTGGCTTTAGCCTACACCTTAGAACTTTGGTCACATCTCCTCTCTTGGATACTTACTGACTCTTAGCACAGCTGTCACTTGACCAAGTCTGTGGTGTCAGCCTTGTCAGTGTTCCCTGCATATACAGGGCTGTGACTAAACTTTTCATCTGTATCCACCATGTTCACAACCTATCTTAGATTGGTCCCTGTTTATAAATTTGGACCGGTATCACATGTCATCAATTGAGTGGTTAAGGAATCAATTCTTCATATTTCATGGATTTCGAGATGTCATGCAGATCCCCAGTTTGTTTCTCTTATTTCCTTTAATCTGCATTTCCAATGGAAATCGCTATCAGTTTAATTTCACAAGCTTCAGTAAACACACGGCATACTCAAGTTCTTAACATCGTAACTCATCTTTTCTGTTCATAAACCTTTCTTAAGACTACAACCAAGCTATAACTTCTGAGAATATGTTGAGTTTTTCTCTGAGATTACTAGAGAGTGTTTGATGCACCACTTTGTTGTGAACATAATGAAATTTAGAGTGTGTCTACACTATTATGTAGTTTGTCATCTTTCTTGAGCATATTCTGAGGTATGCACATGTCTGTGTTTATCTGGTTTTTTTTTAGCAATTGTTATGTATTGAGTGCAGGGAGTGAGATTGCCATTTTTTGTGAAGTTGTCTGGTTGTGATGTGTTTGGATGTTTGTAGCATAGTTTTGTGCGTGTGTTTGTATTCATTTTCCATGCATCATGTCATCTGTGTGGCATGTGCTATTGATGTGTATGCACTTACACAATAGGATTTTGCTTTATATGAAAGACTGCGTGGATTCGAGTAATTTTTGAGATCTGCAGAGACGGTGAAATTGTTATAGACTGAACTGGTAACAGATAGATAAGAAAGATCATGTAGCCTTTTATGTAAACTGAGTAAGGAACTGGAAACAAAGAGGTGTTGAGAAGCGCTTATATGCTTGCAATAGCTTCATGTTTTGTTAATGTGAACTAGAGTTCTACAAGAGCAGATTCCTCATGTGAGTTAGAGATTGTATAGTTGAAAACATGAAGTTAAGAAAAAGCAAATTTGAGAAACTCATGTGCTATGCAGGTAAAATGTAAAGATTTAGTATTTTATAGTAAGTTAGAAGAGTAGAAGGAAATGAATGATGAAAATAGAGAGTGTAGATGGATCTGTATCAGGATAAGTTTGAGAATATTGGAAATGAAAATATATGGGTATGATGGGATCTTAGATTGGGTATCTCTACACTGTGCCCCATGTTTAGCTCTTGAGGATCTTATCACTTTGCACTGTTTACCTCTATTAACCTATTTGTGATTTCAGACCTTCCTGGCAATGTAAAACACTCTCTACAGTCTCATATTGTCTCTGTCTTTGCTCCTCTGACAAAATCTTATCCTCTGAGGCCCTCTCCACCATCTCCCTAAGTATAACCCGGTTTTTCCTTCAGCCTGTTTCAGTCCTCTTAGTTGCCTTCCCTTTGGAATTTATTGCCTCTACTGCTAGTCATTATTACAAAGGCTGAGTGGCATTTTCAGTTTTTTTCTGGACTGGCAAGGCTTGTGTCAACTGATCCCTGGGCTATGCCTATATCCCAGCATCCCTTCTGCACCCTGTTCAATAGTCACTTCTTACCTGCAGCATCGGGCTGGTGTTCAAGTGAGGAGGTGTCCTGTAGGGAAACAAGAGCCTCCTCGGCTTTTGAGTCTTCACTTAGACACAGCACTTCCTCTTCTGGTTGCCGATGTTCTGGCATGTATTCATTTTCTGAGAAGTGTAGAAAATTGTGGTTCACGCTTGATGTTTCAGTGCTTTTATTTATCCTTAAACAATTAAGGAATACTATTTCATATGTTCACTGAACACTGAACATGTGACTTCTATCCTCATGGATATCATAATCCGGGGCCTACTATTAAAAACTGTAAATACACAGTAGTATTTATTGGGTCTGTATATGTCTTGAAAGACTGGATTTCCACCGTGCGTGATCTTTGTGGAACAGAACAAATGTACTTAGCTCCTTTTCTCTTGGGCAGACAGTTTTATACTATTCATGAGCCTCCCTGTGGTTGGACTTTCTGTGTGATTAAGTTTTCTGCAAGAGAATATGAGTGTATGAGACACCGGCCACTGCCATGCAGAGACACACAAACTCATGTACCCTTCAGTTCTGATACAGTAACCCAATGTCTCTCTGAAAACTTCATATTGATGGTGACACAGCTTTCATCATTCCCAGCATATGAATTGCATCATAGAGGAAATTCCCTTATTGCCATGATATGTATCCTGAATTGTTATGGAGCAAGAAGTAGATTCATTGTGTACTTGTTATTATGACCCAGTCTTCTCTAATGAAATTGGGGTACAATATTTTTATGAGAGACAAATAATCAGACCGGGTGTATCAAAATGGAGAATTGTTTCAGAAATAAATAATTATCTTCCTGGCAGTGCTTTATGTGTGCACATGTGAATAGGTGTGCTTGTCTTTTATGATTCACAGTTCACACGAGATAATATCTTGAAATATGCATTAATTCTAGTGAAGGTGAAAGGAAGACCTCTTCACTCTTCAGGCTGTCTTCAAGAAACTCCAAACATTGTTGCAAATGTGAAAATCTACTTAGCAATATCTGAACCACTGTTTAAAACGTGGGTGTTGGCTTCAATCTGTCCCCTCTTACCACTGAGGAGAGGTCCTCCCTCGTAGGATTCACATTTACACTCCTAGCCTTCATGGCAATGACGACTGTCTAGTTTCCAAGTCGTCTTCCCTCTCTTCAACCTTATCTGGCAACATGGTGTCTTGTGAGTGAATGTGTGTGTTTGCAAGTGTGCCCTATTTTTTAATATTTCATTTTATATGAACGCCACATGTACATTTTCATCATCTGAAACAATACAGGTTTTACTCCTGAGTAAACTAGTTGATTTTTACTTCATACTCTCATCCCTGCAAAGCCATTTTTTCAGTGCTGGAACTTTTGTTTCCCAAAGTTTCCTTCACCTCTTTGGGCCAATAAAAGATCAAAGTTTCATTAGAATTATATTAAAATGTTATTTCTCCAGTGTCTTCAAAGAGATGTCAAATAAAAGGAAACATATTTTTTTAAAGAATAACTAGTTTAAACTAACCAACCATTATGTCTTTGACAGTAATCCAGGTTGACTTTCTGTACTCGGCACAGGTTAAGCGGCAAACACAAGGACCCAGGTCATCTAAACCTTCTCTTTGCTCTCAGTTGACCGGGCCTAAGAAAGACTAGGATGGTGTGTACATTTCTCTCCCCCATCTCTCCTCCCTCCTTGGTCTCTTCCCTTCTTGCTATTATTTGTCTACCTCCACCACAACTAGGAATTCCCTCGTCTTCTTTTTTGGGAGGAAATTCCTGGTCAGTCCGGGTTCTGAGAATATTTTGACACATACCTCTTTTCTTTTTATTCAGGGGGCAGTGCTTGCTTTCTGGATGTTTTGGTTTTGGCTTTCTTTTCATGGTTAAACTCTTTCGAGAGATACCCCACCAGGGGTTCTCTCTATGAAACTCAGCACTCAGAAAGTTGGTTGATAATAACAACCAAATTTGTACAATCAATAACAAATCACTCAAGAGATTATCTCTTCACCAAATCACAGTCCTGACTAGTGTGGGACACATCAGCAGGGCAGTTATAATTCAAGATATCACTAAGAACTCAGCAGAGTTCTATGACCTCATGATGACATCGCTGCATGCCGGTGTCAGCCAGTATTTAAAGGACTGCAGCATTTCCAGAACCCATTGCCTAATTTGACTTCTTTAATCAGAGGAGATTCTATCTCTAACTTTATATCTTACACTTGATACCAAAACGAGAATATAAATGCCCTTCATTCAACAAATGAGATGATTTTTTTATTTTTAGGGATATTGCATTACTAAATCTCCCCAGTAGTAAAGATAAAGCATTACCTTGTAGGATTAGGCTAGAATCATACTTATATCATAGAAAAAAGGTTATATCATATTAGTAGTACTATTAAACCTTTTTATGAACATCACTGTTTATAAGTCCTATATGGGTGTGGATTTGAGAACATTCATAAACCCATGCAAATCTAACATTTATTGAATTTCCCCTGCTACTGAGAGCAGTCTAAGACATTTTGGCCATGAGACATGTCTTTTTGACTACTCTTCTTTATCACTTTTCATTTCTTAGGGAGAAGAGATAATCCTTGGCTTCACAGCCCCTGGCCTTTGTCAGGAATTCTTTTCTTACTCATCTTGATGGTCTCACCTGCAGACTTCCAATCCAGGCCCAAGTCTGTTTTTTCTGGAATAGCTGGATCCTCTACAGGGTTTATACTCTGGAACAGCTTCATCCGACCTCCCACCGACAACAGAAAATACCTCATCTCTTAGGGGCAATATGTGTTTTTGTTGTTGTTCTTGTTGCTTCTTTTTTGTTTTTCCAGCTTCAGGTGCCAGCATTAGAATCAGGCCATGACCCAGCCCACTTTATTATCCTTTAACCCCAAGGTTCTGCCTCTGTTTACTCTGCGACACTTCGTGACCATTGAACCACAGGCACAGTGATCCAGACATTCAGCCTTGTTTGCTCTCAGGGAAAGGAACATGGAAATAAAAAAATGGGCATCTTACAGGTTTCACATTCATAAGAATTAAAGCTCAAACCAGACCAAATTCTTATAAGGATGTGGGTGAAAGTAGGAATCTTTACGAACTAAAATGAAGTATTGACTTATGTAGCTATATTGGAGAACAATTAGGTAACAGGTTATAGAATGAAATAAGCTTATAACCTAAGGCTTTAAAATGGCACTCCCAAAGGGAAATTTCAAATATGATATTAACATTACTTATAATATTTGGGAGTTGGAGCTTGTGAATTTCAACTTATGAAGAATGAATAAACAAACTATAATGAGTGTATATTATAGGATCCATTCCCAGGACCACAGGACAAATCAATTAAAATATATGACAATGGTGGGGAGCATCTGGAAGAGACTAGCAATCAGTGAGAAAAAGAAAACTAGAACTCAATGAAATAATCCCAAGTAGGTCTTCAACAGGCTAGTAATTGAGAGTATTTCTAGCTCAATTGTCTACATATTTTTAAACAGAACACACCAAAAGGGGAATGATGTCCACTTAAAGTAAACATGACTGATTATAGGTCTCTAATAATGAAAATGGGGCAACTCTTTGGATCCCACAGTGGGAGCTTTTCTGTCCTCTCAATAAATCCTGCTTTCTCAAATACAAAAAATAATAATAATGAAAAGAATTCTTCTGACAGCATTCATTCTCTCTTCCTGCTATAGCATGTTACCACAAGCTTTAAAATACAAATTCATTATATTTCTGGAGATCAGAACTGTAGTAGGGGCACCCAATCAAGCTGTTAGCAGGATTGTTTTATCTGGTGACTCTATGACAGTATCTCTCCTTTTCCTGGTCGCCGCGACTACCTGCAATTCTTGGCATACTTTCACTAATCTTCACACGCATCACTTCAACATGTGCTTTCACTATCACATCACCACTCTGAAGGGTACTCTCCTAGCTTCTCTAATACAGACCTTTAATTACATTGATCCCACTAAATCATCCAAAATAATCTTCCCTTTTAAAAGCCTTCACTTAATCACATCCACAAAGTGTCTTTTTCATTCTTTTTTTTTTT
>JAPVLO010002424.1:0-35261 GCA_027257055.1 Cephalopachus bancanus
GAGCCTGTGGTTCGAGATCCACCTGGGCTAACTGGTGAGACCTCGTTTCTACAATAACTAGAAAATCAACTGGGTATGGTAGCTCATGCCTGTAGTTCTGGCTACTTGGAAGGTTGAGGCAGAAGGATCGCTAGAGCCCAGCAGTTGGAGGCTGTGGTGACCAGGATCATGCCACTGCACACCAGTCTGGGTGACAGAGTGAGACTCCAACTAAAAAAAAAAATCCTGGGTAAGACCAAAAGTAATTGGCAGCTGACTTTCCATGTCATCTTAAGAAGCAACGGGACAATCATGTGACTCTTCTAGCACAGAGCCACTGTTTCTTTGTACATTGTCCCTTTTCCACTTGGGTTTCAAGAAGAATCTGTAGTACTCTGTATCTTTTGCATCCTACTGTTTTCCATGAAACCGGTTATTTTGGACTCTAGTACTATAGCTGAACTCAGGGACCTATCACTAAGAAGATAATTTTTTTCTGGAAGACTCTCTGATCACTTTCTTCAAGAAAATCAATACTGTTATCAGCTTTCTTAAGCCCTCTTCATTATATAGTATCAGGAAAGGGGTTATGCATGTCTTACAGGGTAGAGATATTTCTGAAGCATTAAAAATATCTAAAAATAGAGTAATGATTACACAAATAAACAGGGTAAGTAGAGGAGTTTAGAAATCTTATCTCTTTTGATGAATTTGTCAGTGCTACCTAGGATAAAATAATCTAGCCTAGCACAATACCTAATACACAGAAGATTCTCAATAAATAACTGTAGAATGATAATGAATAGATGAATCGATGGATACTTTGGAAAAAACAAAGTTTTTAAAACAGTAGTTTTTTGAGACAACAAGCAGAATGGTTGTGTGTTTATGTATTTATCTGTTTGTTGTGTGTCTGTGTGTGTGTGTCCATATGTGTGTTTAAAAGAGCACAGATTGACAGAAAATGGATGTTTCCAAATAAATAGACTTGCTTTCTGGAAGTCTGCATGAATTTCACATTCTTCTGTGAATTAACAGTTGTCCACTCTTTCCCACAGGAATATTTGGGCTTGCTATCTAACAGATGTTTTCTTTCTTATTTCTTCTTTTCTTTCTGCCATTGAAAAAAAGAAAAGTTTATTATTTATAGAATTGTAAGATTTTGGGACTGCTCAGAAGCCCTAGGCACTAGCTTCATAGAATCCTTCATAACTATTATTATTAACATGTACTTTGAATGTCTTCGTGGCAGGTAAAGGAGTGGCTGCAGAAGATGGGGCCATTCCAGTCTATGAACATTTTCCTCGGGCAGGGAATAGAAAGAATGCAAAGGGTACTCAGCCTTGTCCGAAGCACCCTGACTGAGCTAAAACTTGCTATTGATGGCACCATGATCATGAGTGAAAATCTACGAGACATGCTAGATTGTATGTTTTACGCCAGGATCCCTGCTTGGTGGAAAAAAGTAGGCATAAGATTGCTCTTATTCTGCTTAATCACTTATAGTTGTGAATAGTTGTAACTAGCCAGTAGAAAGTATCTAAGGATAATTTACTCAAGATGGTTCTTTTGTTCAGGAACTAAGCCCCTTATAACCCTGCATTTTTAGACTGTAGGTAGGGAAGGAAATTATTTAGCACATCCAATATATAAGGTGCTCTACTAGGAAATATGCATATATTAACTCTTTGACATTTTGCATTTTATTGCCCTCATTTTACAAATGAGAAACTTAAGGTTGGGAGAAGTTAAGTCTTTCCCAGATCATACATGTAAGAAGTCTAAGGATCAGAATTTAAAACAAAGCCTTGGACTCCAAAGTCCGTGATGTCAGTTTTAGAAAGAAATGTGCCTAGACACATACATGTATCAAAAGTCACATCAAAAAGATAATTACCTGCTCTGTCTGTAAATGCAATGTGCAGCGGCTATACCTCAAAATAACAAGATAGCAATTTAACAGCATGCTTACTTGTTACCTGTTGATAATTGTGCTAAAGAAATATATCGTTTCAAGGAATAATATTCTACTTAGAAAAGTAAAATGAGTTCCTGAGTGTCTTTGTAAGTAGGAACATAGGTGTATTTTAGGAGAGGATGTTTCAGGGAATGGAGCCTAAATGACATTCTTCTCTCTGTGCTGTATCTAAGTGTGTGTGTGTGTGTGTGTGTGTGTGTGTGTGTGTGTGTGTGTGTGTGTGTGTGTGTATGTGTGTGTGTGTTATATGCACACCCACTTTATGAGGAGATGTAAGTAAAACTGCTAAGATTAATTATAGTGGAAAAAGTGACATGGGGAAAGAGTGGGAGATGTTGCTATCTTCCAGAACATATTTCCTGGGAAAATCTGGATCTGTCACATGGCTTACTTTCCATCTGACCACCGCCAGCATCTGGGGTGACTCCACACCCATGGCATGGACCCATTACAAGTTGACCTGACATTTCACTCTCCCAGTGTCTCTGTTCCCATGATTTCCACTTCTGCTTCACTTCATAGTATCAAAAGGTGAAGGGGAGGAGGAAACTAGGATTTAAATGTGGGTATGGGAGTGGGACAGGATTCACTTCTTTGCAGTCTGAAGTTATGAATGGAAAGGGAAACCAGCCTGCTCAGTTGTGTATTTCATCACATTGTCATCAGTTTCCTGAGAGCAGGGCTGGAAGGGTGGATGGCTGAGGTCATTTCATGTGACCACTCACCAGGCAATTGCAATGGAAGGGGTGTCTGTTTTCTAGGGCTACTGTAACAATCTACCCCAGAGTGGGTGGCTTAGACAACAGAGGTTGGTTTCTCACAGTTCTGCAGGCTAAATGTCCAAAATCAAGGTGTTGGCATGGCCACATGGCATGGCTCATGTGACCAGTGATCAGATCCTGCTAATGAGTGAGAACATAAGATATTCAGTATGTTTCTATCATAGTTCACTTAACGTGAGGGTCTCCAGTTGCATTCATGTTTTTGCAAAGGGCATGATTTTGTTCTTTTTATGACTGCATAATATCTCATCATGTACATGGACCACATTTCCTTCATCCAATCTGCTTTTCATGGGCATCTGGGTTGATACCATGTTTTTGGACTTGTGAATAGTGTTGTAATTAACATACATCTGTGCAAGTGTCTTTTTGGTAGGGCAATTTATGTTTCTCTGGGAATATTTCCAGAAGTGGGATTGCTGGATGGCATAGTAGCTCAATTTTTAGTTCTTTGAGAAACTGCTTTTCACAAAGGCTGAACTAGCTTACCTTCCCACCAACAGTGTAGAAGCATTCCCTTTTATCTGTAGCCATCCAGCACCTGTTGTTTTTTGACTTTTTAGTAGCCATCCTTCCTAGTGTTAGGTGGTATCTCATTGTAGATTTGATTTGCATTTCTCTGATGATTAGAGAGGTTGAGCATTTTTTCATATATTTGTTGGCTGCTTGAATTTCTTCTTTTGATAAATGTCTACATACATTCTCTGCCCACTTTTTTAATGGGATTGTTTTTTTCCATGTCATTTTTTTTCCATTCCTTGTAGATCTTGGATGTTAGGCCTTTATTAGAAGCATAGCTTTCAAATATTTTCCCCCTTTCTGTGGGATGTATCTTTACTTTATTGATGGTTCCTTTTGCTGTCCAAAAGCTTTTTAGTTTGATAAAGTCCTACCTATCAATCTTAGCTTTTGCTGCATTTGCTTTTACGGACTTGGCCATTAATTCATTGCCTATTCCAGTGTCCAGGAAGACGTTCCCTACATTTTCTTCTAAGAGTCTTATTCTTGAGGTTTCACATTTAAGTCCTTGATTCATTTTGAGCTAATTTTTGAATATGGTGATAGGTAGGGTCCAGTTTAATTCTTCTGCATGTATTAGCCAGTTTTTCCAGCATCACCTGCTAAATACGGTTTCTTTTCTCCAAATGTTTGTTTTCATCAGCTTTATTGAAGATGAATTGATTAAAGGTCCATATTATTTTTTGCAGATTCTCTGTCCTGTTGCATTGTTCTCTGTGTCTATTTTCTGTACCAGTACCAGTTGTTTTGATTACTGTAGACTTGAAGTAAAGTTTAAAGTCTGGAAATGTGATGCCTCTGTCTTTGTTTCTTTTGTTGCAGATTGCTTTAGCTACTTGTACCCTTTTTCACTTTCATATGAAATTTTGTATTGTCTTTTCTGGGTCTGTGAAAAATGGAGCTGGCAATTTAGTAGAAATTCATTGAAACTGTGATGGCCTTGAGCAGACTGGACATCTTGACAGAACTGATTCTCCCAGTCCATGAGCATGGGTTATTTTTCCATTTGTTTGGGTCATTATTTTTTCATTGAGCAGTGAATTGTATTTCTCATCGTAAAGGTCTTTCATCATCTCTTTGCTAGGAGGGTGCTGGAGTTTGTGTGTGTGTGTGTGTGTGTGTGTGTATTGTGAATGGGATTGTGTTTTTTATTTTGTTCTCAGCCTGCTTGTTGCTGGTGTATAAAAATGCAATAGTTTTTGTCTATTGATTTTGTATCCCAAGACTTTACCAAAGTTGTTTATCAGAGCAAGAAGTTTTCTGACAGATCCTCTAAGATTTTTTAGGTACAGAGTCTTTTTAACTTTTCTATTATTTTTTTTTTATTATTTTAGCCAGGCTCAGTGGCTCAGCCTGTAATCCCGCACCTTTGGGAGGCTGAGGTGAGTGGATTGCCTGAGCCTGTGGGTTCGAGACCCACCTGGGCAGCGAGACCTCATCTCTATAATAAATCAAAAAATCAGCCGGGTGTGGTAGTGCATGCCTGTAATTCTGGCTACTAAGAAGGCTGAGGCAGAAGTAACACCGGAGCCCCAGCAGGCGAGGCTGCGGTGGCCGGGAGTGGGCACTGCACTCCAGTCTGGGTGACTGAGTGAGACTCCACCTCAAAAAAAAAAAAAAAACAACCCAAAAAATTATTGTAAATATGTGGAGTACAATTTAGGGTTAGGTATACAAATGTTCACTATGCAGTTACCCTTGTTGATGAGGTGTACCCCCTTCCTGGCAGATTACCACTGCAAATCCTGCCTCTCATCCCTGGCAGATTCCCACTACTGCCAAGTCTTTTCTTATAGTATTATGATAATTGTTCAAGATCTCCTTGTGAGTGAGAACATATGATATTCAGTTCTTTGTTTCTGTGATAGATCACCCAGTACTGTAGACTCTAAACCCATCGAAGTTGCTGTGAAGTTCATAATTTTACCCTTATTTATGGCTGTGTAATATTATATTGTGTATATGTACCACTTTTTAAAAAAATTCCAGTCCTTTTTTGGTGGGCAGCACGGTTGCTTCCATGTTTTTGCTATTGTAAACAATGCTGCAGTAACATACATGTGAGGGTATCTTTTTCATAGAGTGATTTGAGTTCCTCCAGGTATATTCCCAGGAGGGGGATTGTGGAGTCATATGGAAGGTGGATACTTAGATCTTTTAGGTATAACCAAACTTTTTTCCACAGGGATTGTATTAGTTTACACTCCCACCACCAGTGTAGAAGTGTTCCTTTTCCTCTGCATCCTCTCCATGTGTTGTTTTTTAATTTATTAATGATGACTATCCTAAATGGAGTTAGGTGGTATCTCAGTATGGTTTTAATTTGCATTTATTTGATGACAAGTTACAGGATCTTACCATATGCAAACATAACTTCCCCTTTTCATATCTGGATATCTCTGACTTCTTTCTCCTGCCTGATTGCTCTGGTTAGAACTTCCAGGACTCTGTTGAATAGGATGGCTGAGAATAAGCATTCTTGTCTTGTTCCAGTTAGTGGGAATACTCCCAGTTTCTTGTCCACTGAATATGATATTGACTGCAGTTTGTCATAGATGCCTCTTATTATTTATAGAATGTTCCTTTGATGACTAGGTGTTCAAGGGTTTTTATAAAGAAAGGATGTTAGATTGTATCAAATACTTTTTCTTTTTCTAATGAGAATCATGTGGTTCTTGGTTTTACACTTGTTTATGTGATGTATTACATTTATTGATTTACATTATTGATACAGTCTTGCATCCCAGGAATGAAGCTCACCTGGTTATGATGGATGATCCTTGATATGTGTTGTTGGATGTGATTTGCATGAATCTTGTTGAGAATTTCTGCATCTATGAGCATCAGGAAAGTCAGTCTGTAGTTTTCTTTTTTGTTCGGTCTTTCCCACTTGGGGCTATCAGGATGATACTGGCATTGTAGAATGAACTAGGGAGAATTCCTTCCTTCTCAATTGCCCTGAAACCATTCAATAGGATTGGTATCAGTCAATGTCTTGCAGAATTCAGCTAAGAACCATCTGGCCCAGAGTTATTTATTTATTGTTTATTTATTTATTTATTTATTATTTTTTAATGGAGTGTTTTCTTATAACTGAGTCAATCCTTGGATGGTTATTGGTCTCTTTAGCATTTCAATTTCTTCTTGTTTCAATCTTGGGAAGTTTCGTGATGCCAAAAAATTTTCTATTTCTTCTAGTTTTTCTACTTTATTTCACACAGATATTTGTAGTCATCTCTAATAATCTTTTGAGTATCTTTAGGGCACTTGTGGCATCACCTTTTTAATTTCTAATTGGGTTTATTTGTATTCTCTGTCTCTTTGTGAATTTGGCCAGGGGTGTGTCAATTTTATTATCCTCTCAAAGAACCAGCTTTTAGTCTCATTTATTGTTTTTGTGACTTTTTTGGAGTCTATTTCATTCAACTGTGACTTTAGTTTCATAATTTCATTTTTTCTACTAAACCTATGATTGAAATTCTCTTAACTTTCTAGGTCCATTAAAGTGTGATGTTAGGCTATTTAATCGTGATCCCTTTGTTTTCTTAATATGTACATGCTATGTTATAAACTTCCTTTTCAGCATCACTTTCACGGTAACACAGAGGTTTTGAAATGATTTATCTTTGTTTTCATTTTTTTCCAGGAATCTTTTTATTTCTGCCTTGATTTTTGTGTTAACCTAAAAGTCATTCAGAAGCATGTTGTTTAATTTCCATGTATTTGTATGTTTTGAGGAGTTTCTGTTTGTGATGCTATTTATTTTTATTCCACTATGGTCTGAGGGGACACTTGTTATGATTTTGACATTTTGTTCATACTTGATTTATGCTTAAGGATATGGTTGATCTTGGAATATGTTCCATATGCTGATGAGAAAAATGTATATTCTGTGGTTGTTAGATGAAGCATTCTGCATATTTCTATTAGGTCCAGTTGGCTGAGGTTCCAGATTTCCTTATTAGCTTTTTGCCTCAATGATGTAAGGCTGATACTGGGGTTTTAAAGTCTCTGACTATAATTTTATGGGTGTCTACTTCCTCTTGTAGTTTAATTGACAATTGTTTTATAAAAATCTAGGTGCTCCTATGTTGTGTGCATATTTATTCCAGGGAAGTTTATAACATAGCATGTGCATATTAAGAAAATAAATTTCTTGTTGTTGAACTGAGCCTTTTATCATTATGTAGTATCTTTTAAACTTTCATTGGCATAAAGGCTATTTTGTCTGATATAAATAGAGTCACTTCTGCTCTTTTGTGTTTTTCATTGTCCTAAAGGATCTTTTTTTAGCTGTTTACCTTGAGTCTGTGGGTGCCCTTTGCAGTGAGATGGGTTTCCTGAAGGCACCAGAATGTTGGAGCATGTTTCTTTATAGAATTTGCTACTCTATGCCTTTTGAGTGGTGCATTCATTCCATTCATGTCTAAGTTAATTATTGATATGTGGGGCTTTATTTCTTCATATTGCTATTAAGAGGATGCTTTGCATTCTAAGTTTTGTGGGTGGCGTATGTGGTCTGTTAACTCTATGTTTGCCTGTGTTTTTGTGATTGGTTGAACTGTTCTTTCATTTCTGTGCCTAGAATTTGCTTAAGCATCTTCTGAAGGCTGGTGTGGAAGTGGCATATTTTCATAGGAATTGGATGTCTGAGAAGGATTTTAATTTTCCATTAATGAAGGTTAGCTTAGTAGGGTATTACATTTTTGGTTGGAGTGCTCTTCTTTAAGAATGTTAAAGAGAGGATTCTGGTTTGTAGGATTTCTGCTGAGAATTTTGCTGTGATTCTGATATATCTTCCCTGGTAGATGGTCTGTCCTTTGTCTCTAGCTGTCTTTAAGATTTTTCTTTTCTTGTTTACCTTGTGGATATGGATTGTTATGTGTCTTGGGGATGGTCTTCTCATGTATTACCTCACAGTATTTCTCTGGACCTGTTGCATTTTCATGTTCACTTCTCTAGCAAGATAGGGAAAATTTTCTTGGATGACCTCTTGGAAGGCTTGTTTCAGGATATTTTCAGTTTCCCCTTCTGTCTCAAAGATGCCAATCAGCTGTAGATATGGTCTTTTTACATAATCTCAAACCTCTCATAGGCTTTCCTCATTCTTATTGAGCCTTTTCTGCTTGTTTTGATCAAACTGGATTGGTTCAACAGTTGGATCCTCAAGCTCTGAGATTCTTGCTTCTGCCTGGTCTATTCTACTACTCAGGTTTTTTATTGTGCTTTGAAATTTCAGGAAATAGTTTTTCATTTCCAGGCACTTAGAATGATGCTCATTTCTTAAATTGGCCATCTCAGTGTTTATTTCCTGCGCTATTTTCTTTACCTGAGTGATCTGTGCTTCCATATACTCATGGCTTTCCTTCACTGTTTCTGTCACTCATAGTCTGAATTTTGTTTGTCATCAAGAACAAGTCATTCCCAGTGAGTTCTATTGTATGGAATCTGGGAGGTCCTTTGGTAGGTGATGACTCATTGAGACTTTGGGGATTACCAGTGTTATTTGCTAGTTCTTCTTCATCTGTGAGGAAAGACTCTTCTCTCTTTATTTATTTGTTTTGTTGTTTTTAGTTAGATAAGATTGTTACTGTTGGGGTGAACTTTTGTGGAGTTTAATTTTTATTTTATCCCACAGGGTGCTACCCTGTTGTGTTGCACTACTCCTTCCCCTGGGGATAGTAGTCTGTGAGGTCTCAATCACTGTGAGTCCTGCTGCTCTTTTGGGTCTAACTGTCCTTGAAGGTTACCACCATTTGCCTGAATGCTTGCTACCACCCATGATGAGAAAGCACGGTGGTTGAATTCTAATGGGTGTTGGTCATCAACATCTCTGGAGGATTCTTTCTCTGATGCCTCAGTCTATGAACACTTCTACAAGATATACAGTGGCATGGGCTTTATTCCTATCTCTTTCTCAAAGGCTGTATTATTGTCTCAGATGTTGTAATGGGCTGTGCCAGTTGCCTTCCAGCCAGTAGTTGGTGCTTGGAGGAAACAGCTAGCTGTGATGGTAACTGTGGACTTTTTTGCTCAGTCTCTTTTTTTTTTTTTTTTTGAGTTGGAGTCTCACTCTGTCGCCCAGACTGGAGTGCAGTGGCTGCTTCTGGCCACCGCAGCGTCGACCTGCTGGACTCCGGCGATCCTTCCGCCTCAGCCTTCCGAGTAGCCGGAATTACAGGCATGCGCTACCATTCCCGGCTGTTTTTTTTTGATTTATTGTAGAGATGAGGTCTCACTGCCCAGGCGGGTCTTGAACCCGCGGGCTCAGGCAATCCGCTCTCCTCAGCCTCCCAAAGGTGCGGGATTACAGGCTGAGCCACCGAGCCCGGCCACTCAGTCTCTTTTACCCTAAGGAAGTGCACAGGTAGTCGAGGTGATGGATGGGGTTGTATGACCTCCCAAAGATACTCAGTCCCTGAAAGTAATATATATATTTATATATTCATATATATATGTATATATATGTATATATATATATCTTAAAATGAATAAAAATACCATAATTTAATAATTAAATAACTTATTCTCTCCTATCTTTATGGGAGGCTACCTAAAAGTTATGTTTATTCTTTTTTTGGTCTAAGGACAGAGGAGCCCTTAATAAGAGGGTGGTGGGGATAAAGCTAGTCAAAGAGGACTAGGTCACACTGGGATATTCTGCAGCTCTCTCTCACCCACCTCTTGCAGACACCATTGACTATCCCAGTGGAAATTGGGTCCCCTGGCCTTTGTGACAACACTGCAGGGATGACCAAACCTTTTTTGTTGTGCAAAACAGTTCACACAGGGGGACAGGGGTTGCCAGGATGATAGACTTTCCCTTCCTCACTGATTCTGGCTCTCCTTCTCTTGTCTGAAACTGTCTGTGCTCAGAACTCAAAGTTTCTTTCAGCAGCAATGTTTTTCCTGTGACCTGGAACTGACTGGTCTACATTCTAATCCTCAACTGTGACTACTCAGTGGGGATCAGGAGGGCAGATGGGCCCCTCGACCACTGTGGCAGAGCTGTCTGTTACCCTGAAGCATTCACATGGGGAGAGAGGAGTTACCAGGAGCTCATTTTCAACCCCCTTCTCTCAGTAGAGGCTGATGGAATTCAGAACTCAAAAGTTCCTTCAGCAACAAGATACATTTTCTTCTGCAACTTGACCCAAACCAGAGCTGCCTGCAGTGGCAAAACCTGCCCTTGTGGTGAGTGAAGTTGACTGGGCTGGGGTTCTTTCTTGGCCTGGGAGCTGGCCTTGGAGTGCTGCCTAGAGAGAACAGCTTCCCAGGGATGGTTTGGATGTAGGCATTCCAAGCTCTATGTGGGCTCTGGCAGCACACAACCATGCTGTATCCAAGGCACTTCCCATGTGGAACTTGAGTCCCATGAGGCTGGGAAGGGTGGTGGCTCCCAGTCAGTGGCTGTAGCAAGCTCGGTGTCCTCATTTCCCACACTCACCATTTCCCACATCTAGAGGCTTTTTTCTGTTTCCAATGCCAACTGGGTGGGGAGGGGTCTTCCTGGCCCCCAAACCTGTTCTCTTTCTGCTCTTCTCTCTGTGTGACCTCATGGTCTTCTCTAAAATTTATTTTTATATTTATTTTATTTGACAAATTAAGATTGTATATTCAGTGAATGCCAAAAAATGTATATACATTTTAAGTATGACATTTGCCCAAAAGATGAGGCAAATCAAATAAATGCCAGTGTCACCACTCAACAGGCAGAGCAGTTAAAGAAAATAGCAAAAACATGGTTGAACACACATATTACACATTATTACCATAATTTAACTCAACTTCGAAAAGTAAATCATAGATAACATTTCGTAAAGTGTATGTACATTTTTAGACACCCCAGTATTTATGTTGTACAGCATGTTGTTTTGAAATATGTATACTGTGGAATAGCTAAGTTGAGCTAGTTAACATATGGAGTACTCACATACTTAACATTTTCTTGCTGTGAGAACCTGTGAAAGCTACTCTTGGCAATGATCAGGGATATAATACTTCCTATTAACTATAGTCATCATGTTGTATAATAGATTTTTTTTTTTTTTGAGTCTTACTCTGCTGTCCAGGCTGGAGTGCAGTGGCATGCTCATGGCCACCCCAGTGTCGACATGCTGGGCTCTGGTATTCCTTCTCCCTCAGCCTTCCAAGTAGCTGGAACTGCAGGCATGTGCTAACATGCCCAGCTGATATTTTATTTATTGTAGAGATGAGGTCTTGCCAAATTACCTGTGCTGGTCTCCAACCCATGGATTCAGGCAATTCACTCACCCAGCCTCCCAAAGTGCTGGGATTACTGGTTGAGCCACTGAGCCCGACCTATGATAGATCTTTTGAACATATTCCCCTTATCTAACTGAATTTTTTTACTCTTTGATCAAAGCTCCTCATTCCCACCCTCTCTCCCCCACACTCCAAACCCTGGTTACCACCATAGTACTCTTTATTTCAATGAGTTCAACTTTCTTAGACTTCACATACAAGTGAGATCATGAGGTGTGTGTCTTTCTGTGACTGCCTTATTTCATTTAGCATAATGAAGATGGGACAAAACTTACAGATAGGGAGACCATAATGAAACTAAAGAATCTGACATCTTGCTTAAGTCAAAGGACTAGCCTTAAACAAGTAAACTAGAAATGCAGTTTGTAGCTGAATACTAGAATGTGAAATTGGAAATCTTGAAGGTGATGCATATTAGATTACTTTCTTTTCTTTTTCTTTTTCTTTTTCTTTGAGTCAGAGTCTTACTCTGTCACCCAGATTGGAGTGCAGTGGCACGCTCACAGCCACCACAGCCTCGACCTACTGGCCTCACATGATCCTTCTGCCTTAGCCTTCCAAGTAGCTGGAACTACAGACTTGTGCTTCCACACCCAGCTAATTTTCTGATTTATTGTAGAGACAAGGTCTCACCAAGTTTCCCAGGCTTGTCTCGAACCCCTGGGCTCAGGCAATCCTCTCGCCTTGGCCTCCCAAAATGCTAAGATTACAGGCTTGAGTCTTTTCTTTTTCTTAAGTGGGTTAAATAGCTAGCTCTCTTCTCTACCTGAATTCCAAAACAGTTGAGAGACAGAGAAGGTTTGGGGAATAGGACAGATTACACATTTGCTGATGAAGCTAATATTTGAGCATGTGGCTTAAATCTGCTGACAAGTGAATTTTGGGGTTTTTAAAGCAGAATCCAGAATTAGACAGATGTACTCACCAGCAGCATTGCACTGGACAGTTTACTCACAGAGATTTTCCTATGAAGCTAGAATGTGCAGGAGCAGAGCAGAGTGCAGAGTATTTGCTCTCTTTAGGCCTCTCAGCCTTATTCCCCAGAGAGGAAGGGACTGGGCTTCCTAACTATATCTCGATCTTTCTTGCTGCTGCCATGATTTCCTTAACCACCTGCTGCTCCAGTGCTGAGCCACCGACCACACTTTAGGAGCTGCTGTTTTGGTAGCACCCTGCTTTTATATGTTCCTCACCTGTTGGGTGGTTATTCAGCTTCACATGGTTACTTTGGGACCCTCCTCATGGAGGCCTCACTATCTGTACCTCCTGGAGAATATGGCAGCTGAAGTTATCACAGGAAGGACGAGAGATGGACAAGGCACTCTGGATATAGACTTTGTGGGTCAATAAATGACTCATGATGCTTTTCACTTATAGTTCATGAGTCAGAACTAGCGACATGGACCCAGCTTAACTGCATAGGTGACTGGCAAGTGTAGGGGGCACACGGTATGTAAGAAGATAAGAATCTGTTTCTGAAACACCCTCTAACCAGATCAGTTTCTTTACCTTCCAGTAGTAGGGAGAGTGAGGGAGTCGAAGAGGCTGGAATCTTATAAAACCAGCTTTCACCCCAAGGAAGGTGGACAGCACTGGACAGTGTTTGCAGATGATGAGATTTAAAATGAGAGTGTGGGAATAGGAGAATGAAATGGAATGGACACTAGAATCATCAGAGATCAGACAGTCATGTAATAAGAAAGCAGACATAAGATGCATCATTCACATGGATGCCAAAGTCCCCTGATTACTAAAAGTGAATGATTAATGGAAGTAAATCATAGGTTGTGAGTAGGAACCTACTCTGGGACAGAATGCTTGGGTTGAAATCACATCTTTTCTGAGCTGTGCAATCTAGGATAAGCTAGTTGACAAGCTGTCCTTAAATTCCCTTATATTAAAAAAAGCACAGTATAAAGAAGGGCAAAAGTATGAAGTTCACAGCAATCTGGGTGTACATAGAATCTATAATACTAAGTGACCTATCACAGGAAAAAGAACTGAGTATCACATGTTCTCACTTATAAGCGAACCTTGATTATAATATTATAAGAAAAGGATTGGCAGTAGTGGGAAACTGCCAGGGAAGAGTAGGGGCAGGATTGGCAGTAGTGGGAATCTACCAGGAGTGGGAGGCACCTCATCAACAAGGGCACATACATAATGAACATTTGTATACATAATCCTGAATTGTACCCCACGTCTTGAACATGAAACAAAATAACAATAATAAACAATAAAAATAGCATTACATAATTCCTGGCACTTTTGAGGATTAAATAAGTTGATGTATATAAAGTACTTAGAACAGTGCTTGACATGTGGCCAGTGCTATGTGATTGTGATTATGGTGAACAAAATCATGCCTCCACTACTGTCACTAACTCCACCATCACTACTACCATCACTTGCACCACAACCCCCATTATCATTGATCACCACCACAACCACCATCAACACCTTCACCCTACCACCAACACCACCACAATCATCATCAAAGCCACCATCAGGATTGGAAGAATCAACATTGTGAAGATGTCCATCTTACCTAAGGCAATCGACAAATTCAATGCAATACCCATTAAATTACCAACAGCATTCTCCTCAGACCTAGAAAAAACAACACAGGAATTCATATGGAAACACAAACGTCCAAGAATAGCCAGAACAATCCTCAGCAAAAAAAAAAAAAACAAAGCAGGTGGTATCGCAATACCAGATTTCAAACTTTACTATAAAGCTACAATCATCAAAACAGCTTGGTATTGGTACAGGAACAGGCATATAGATCAATGGAACAGAATTGAGATTCCAGAAGCAAAACCTCAATTTCTCAACCAACTCATCTTCGACAAAGCCCCCACCACCTACCAATGGGGAGAGGAGAACCTATTCAGTAAATGGTGCTGGGAAATGTGGCTGACCACATGCAGAAGATTGAAACAGGACCCCTATCTATCCCATGCACAAAGGTTAACTCCAAATGGATCAGAGACCTAAATGTAAAACCTCAAACCATAAGAACCTTAGAAAAGGAAGGAAATACTCTCATGGAAATTGGAACTGGCATCCAATTCCTGTACAAAACCCAAAACCCACAGGACTTAAGAGAGAAGATAGGCAAGTGGGACCTTATTAAACTGACAAGCTTCTGCAAAGCCAAAGAAACCATCAAGAGAGCAGAGAGACAGCCTACAGACTGGGAAAAAGTATTTGCCAACTCTAGGTCTGACAAAGGCTTAACATCCTGAATCTACAAGGAACTGAAACATACTGAAAAGAAGAAAACAAACAACCCCATTATAAAATGGGCAAAAGATATGAACAGACACTTCACAAAAGAAGACATTCGTGCAGCCAACAGACACATGAAGAAATGTTCAACCTCACTAATCATCAGGGAGATGCAAATCAAAACCACACTGAGATACCACCTAACCCCAGTCAGAATGGCAATTATCAACAACTTAAAAAATAACAGCTCCTGGAGAGGGTGTGGTGAAAAGGGAACACTTCTACACTGTTGGTGGGAGTGTAAACTAGTGCAACCTCTGTGGAAAGCAGTGTGGCGATTCCTAAAAGCTCTACATATCAACCTCCCATATGACCCCACAATCCCCCTACTGGGAATATACCCTGAAGAACTCAAATCACTCTATAAAAAAGATACCTGCACACGTATGTTTATCGCAGCATTGTTCCCAATAGAAGAACCTGGAAACAACCATGCTGCCCATCAAAAGAGGACTGGATAAAAAAAATGTGGTATATATACATGATGGAATACTACGCAGCCACAAAAAAGAACAAAATCATGAATTTTGCTGCAACCTGGATGGAACTAGAGTCTATAATACTGAGTGACCTCTCACAGAAACAAAGATCCGAGTATCACATGTTCTCACTCATATAATGGACCTTGAACATCCAATGCAATACTATAAGAAAATGACTGACGGTACTGGGAAACTATGAGGGGGAGGGGGATGTGATTAACAGTAGCAAATATCTGTCGGGGGATGGGAAAACACCTCTTATCAACAGGGTGCCTGAATGAAACGTAATTGTACACCCAACCCTTAATTGTACTCCACAAAACCATAATAAAAAATACTGATTAATGAAAAAAAAAGCCACTATCACTACCAAATACCATCATCATCCTCATACTTGTTTGGGGGATTGAACAGAAGAGTAAACCTAGAGTCAAATTCCTTGATGAATATGGGAGAGTGATCAGTAGGTGACAAAAACAAGAAGGCATAAGGATGGTCCAGATGGCATGAGACAAAGGAAGAGAGTGATGCCACATGATGACCTGACAATAATGATGAGAAGCGACAAGAACATCTACTCCTCCCTGGTTCTGAGGGTTGTGGAGTTTTAGGAAAGCTGTAGTTTACATTTTGAGAAGGCTGCAAAGGAAGTGGTCTGTCCCGGGTGGGAGATGGAGAACAGACTTTAGTTAAGAGAGGGGGTGGAAGGAATGTTCAGGAGAGAGATGGAAGATGTAGAGGAGTTCCTGGTTGTGACACTGAAGATGCTGAAGGTACAGTGGAACAGGTTGGGAAAGCAGGTGGGCTGGAGGTTGCATCTGAGGAGGATGTACAGAGGGAAGCATATAGAGATGAGATTGTGTACTGGAAATATGAAGACTTAGCCCTTTGTAGGTTACTTGGATAAATGGGGAAGGTGATAGGATGTATTCAGTGCTAAGCCTCAGACATCTCACCAAAGACTCCAGCAGATTCCAAGGCAGTGAGTCCTTCAGGAAGCTTATGGTAAGCAGGGCTTCTTTCATCATCTTCTCCATTTTATTTGAAGACACCACTCTCTATTCCTCTAATCACATAGCATAGAAACTCAGATCCCTTTATTTTTTTATCTTCTTCAATAAATTGATTACCGAAACCAGAGAGTTTTCTATCTCAGTTGCCTCTTCTCATTGCCAACAGTAGAGGGAAAATCTTCAAGAACATTGACTATTGCAAGTTCATTCCCCCACTGAACCAGCTCATCCAGGTTTACAGGACCTGGGAAGCTCAGGAACAGGAATCTCTGCCAAGGGGCGCCCTCTCATTAAGGGCTCCTTCTGCCCTTAGACCAAATATGGTATAAACATATGAATTTTAGGTAACACTCCTATAAAGACAGGAGAGAATGAGTTATTTAATTCTTAAATTATGGTCTTTTCATTCAGGTTTTTCTTTTAGTCAGCTTATTATCAGTCTTTGGAATCTCAGTAGCTCTTGAAAAATAGGCAAAAAAGTAAGGTTCGGTGGATCAGCTTGTAATCCTGTGCCTTTGGGAGGCTAAGGTGAGTGGATGGCCTGAGCCCACAGGTTTGAGACCCTCCTGGGCAACTTGGTGAGACCTCATCTCTACAATAAATCAAAAATTAACCAGGCGTGTTAGTGTGCACCTGTAATTCTGGCTACTCAGAAGGCTGAGGCAGAAGGATCGCCGGATCCCAGCAGGTCAAGGCTGCGGTGGCCAGGAGCAGCCACTGCACTCCAGTCTGGGTAACAGAGTGAGACACCGACTCAAAAAAAAAAAAAAAAAAAAAAAAGTATATATATATATATATGCAAATTAATTCTTAAGATGTTTGAAATTCAAGTGTACTATACAACCTTACTATACAGGTTAATGACTACATTTATTCAGATGTAAAATATTGCAATTACAGCAAAATGCTATAATCTATGATTTGGAGATACTAACCAGTGCTGCTCCTGATACTGTTAATGATATATGCTTGCCAATGGTAATAATGGAAGCTCCACAAATAAATTCAGGGAGAAAGTTAGAGGCAATAAATGCAAATGATTTGTGAATAGTAGAGGGTTCTGGTTTCCATTTTTGCTCCTTCATGAGAAGTAAAAATATATTCTAAAAGAGGAAATTCTACAGAAAATAATTGTTGTTTGCCTCATTAAAAATAAGTGGAGCAAGTCTTCTGCAATTTATTATCCACAGAATGTATTTTAAAGTGTTGATGATTTATCTTGATGAAGCACGAGCATATTTATGTAAATAGAAATTGTATTTTATATTGTATTGATTGAAATTGTACCCTAAGGAAAAATGGTGGGAGGGTGTTAAATTTAATTCAATAAATTGTTTTGATTCCTTTATAGTAGAATCAGTGATGAATATATTGGTACATGGAAGATGAGTTAATTGACATCAGACATCTTGAACAGCTCTGTGAATTGATTTGGTATTCCTGTGATGACTAGTTGGTTCTATCATATCTTAATATTATTAAGAAATAATATTAGAAATAATAATTTTTCAGAATCCAAGGAAAATTCATGACTTACAGACTTTTTCACTGTAGAAGTGAATTGACATTTCATCTTTTTTTTTTTTTTCAGTGAACATAGTTTATACTGCAGAAATACACTTAACTCAATTGTTTTAATGTTTGCATTTCAGGCTTCTTGGGTTTCAAGTACACTGGGTTTCTGGTTTACTGAACTTATAGAAAGAAACAACCAGTTTACCTCTTGGGTTTTCAGTGGTCGACCCCACTGCTTTTAGAAGACAGGCTTTTTTAACCCACAAGAATTTTTAACTGCAATGCAACAGGTAATAGCTCTGATTTGCGCCAGTTGTGTTCTTATAATTTTCCTTTACAGTGTTTTCTTCTTTCATTATAGTTTTAAAGACTATAATTAAGACAGAAGATGACTATCTCTTTTTGGTACTAGCAGTTACATTGTCATGGATATAAACCCAGTCACTTGTTCTCAGGTTGCTGGTTTGAGTTTCAATTTTTTTTTTTTTTTTTTTGAGTTGGAGTCTCACTCTGCCACCCAGACTGGAGTGCAGTGGCCACTCCCGGCCACCACAGGCTCGACCTGCTGGGCTCCAGTGATCCTTCCACCTCAGCCTTCCAAGTAGCTGGAACTACAGGCGCATTTTAACAAGCCTGGCTCATTTTTGATTTATTGTAGAGATGAGTTCTCTCCAAGTTGCCCAGGTGGGTCTTGAATCCGTGGGCTCAGGCAATCCTCACCTCAGCCTCCCAAAGTGCAGGATTACAGATTGAGCCACTGAGACCAACTAGTTTCAAAATATTTAATTTGTTATTTTTTTTTGTATTTGATTTGACTATGTATTTCTTTTTAATAACAAGTGGTTAAATTAGGATGTAGTATGTTTGGTGAGGGAATCTTTTTAATTCCTTGGATTAGGGTAATTTGGAGCTGAAATTTCATTATTGTTACTCCTTCTCTATTAAGACAAACATCTAATTGCTCCTTTCATCTTTTGCTACACCAAATAGGAAATAACTCAGACCAACAGGGGCTGGGCTCTGGACAATATGGTACTTTACAATGAAGTCACCATATGGCTGAAGGAAGATTTTTCTGCCCCTCCTACAGAAGGTGTCTGTGTCTATGACTTGTATCTTGAAGTTGCTGGCTGGGACAAGAGAAAAATGAAACTCATACAATCAAAACCAAAAGTGCTTTTTGAGTTTATGTCTGTCAAAGATTTATGCAGAAAACAGCAGTAAGGTGTCTTATACCTTCAGTGAGGGTTGATATTGTTGGATTGGATGACATTATAAAACACAAGTTTTTATCATTTTTGTCATAACGTAAAAGAGATTTTGCTGTTTTATCAATTATAGATTTACATTCACACCCATGTTTAATGAAGACTGATTGGCCTCTGGACAATTGGTGTTATTGAGGAAGCAGTATTTCTAGATGGCTCCTGCTTATCTAATAAAGCAGATAAAATATGTATGATTACTCATGAAACATTAGGCTGATGAGATAAGAAAGAAATGTTTGGCATAGTTAACATGAAGTAGGAAGGGAGCGTGATATAAAAGTGAGATCAAGAAGGCAGGGACTGGGTCTTAGGAGCGATTGTTCCTGGACTGAGTTTTGAAGAGTCAATATGATAAGGTAGCGATGAGCGGAGGTAAGGATACTTTCTAGGTCAATCTGCACAGGGCTCACCTGGAGGTTGTGGCTCTACTAGCTTGGAGATTTGAGGCAGGTTGTGAAATTCAGGTCACACTGGGCTTAACCCTATAGCTAACGGTAGAATTCTTATTTCTACTGTTAATGCTCAATTCTTATTTCAGCCTTTGAATGTAACAACATTTCTATGAAACACACGTGTTAGTCTATGTTTACCAAATTATCAAAGCTGGGTTTGACAAGTCTCAAAGTACCTAAACTGTTTTCCATTGTTGGCTTGATGTTTCTGGAGGCTTTGTTTGTTGCATTTTGTTCAGTTAACATCTCGTCATCAATAACCATCTTTCGGTACATAAAAGAAATCCTGTTCATTTTGGAAGCATTAACTATGAACTCTAGAAACAGTCATGTTAGTAGATCCTAAGGGAGTACTGATTTTACTTCCTTAGAGCTTTTAGGAAAAAAGATTCTGATAAGCAAAGGGTTAAACTAACCTTTCTTTAAAAGACAGTTGGTGGTATTCCCAGTCCTTAAATAAGTAACACATTTGAAAACATGGGTCAAGTGAAAGTTTATAAACTGTAAGTGTTTAGTTTAGAAGCAAACATTTGCTAGATGCCTAAGGTGCTAGGGATGCAGAGATCACTATGAAACAAAGACTGTCCACAGGCACTCACAATCTGGTGAAGGAGACTGATAAGTAAATAAATAATTAAAACAAACATTAGTAAATGCCATGATAGAGATACATTCAGGATGCTCAGGGAGCCTAGAAGGAATACATAAGCATGTCTGGGCGGTCCAGGGAGACTGCTTTTGAGATGTGCTTTGGAGGAAAAGAAAGAGTGTTATAGGGAAATACTTTTCTTGGCTGAGGAAAATAGCATTAGTTTGCTTGGTCATTCATTAACTATTTATCTAGCACTGATCACTTGCCAAGCACAGCTCTAGTTCTAGGGATGTAGTGATGAAATAAGACCAGGCAGATTCCCCATTCTCATGGAGCTCAGTCTCAAAGAGAAGGCAACAGCCATACAAGAAGCAAATATATTCTGGTCTTGTTACTTGCAGATTCTGTATTTGTGAATTTGCCTACCTGCTAAAATTTTTTTGAAACCTCCAAATTAATACTGGTGAAACTCTCATGTTTGGGACAGAAAAAAATTTGAGTTGATAATATCTATGTTCCCAAGTCACCATTCTTATTTCAACTCTCATTCTGCAAATGAGTATCATTTTTGTGGTCTATTTAATGCATGTTTTTCAAATTTTGTTGTTTTCACTGTTCAAAATGGCCCCTAGTTTAGTGCTCAAGTGATGTCTACTGTTTCTGAGTACCAGAATTCCAGAATGTGCCTTATGGAGAAAAAAATGTATGTTAGATAAATTTGCTTCAGGCATGAATGTTGGCCTTGTGTTCAATGTTAATGAATCAACAATATATACTAAAAAAGTATACTTAAACAGAAATACATGCAAAACACATTTATGTATTGATTGGTTGATGGAAATGTTGTGATCAGAGGCTTGCTGGAAATGAAGAGAAATTACTTGGCATTTATTAATTCAGGATGTAACTACTGAGAATAATGAGAATTGACTAGAAATGAACATTTTGATTTCAGATAGATCTTGTTTCTCTACAGAAAACATATCCATGGTGTCTTAGTCCTTTTTATGTTGCTATAACAGAATACCACAGACTGGGTAGATTATAGACAACAGTTTATTTGACTCACAGGTCATGAAACTGGGAAACCCACGATCATGGTGCCAGCATCTAGTCATTCCATGATCACAGGAGGAAGGTGGAAGTGAGTACATGAGACAGAGACAGTGAGTACAAGGGCCAGACTTGCTTTATGACAACTCACCTTTGTGATAACTGCTCCCATGGTGATGACATTCATTCATTCATAAGACTTTCAACCTCATGGATTCAATCAACTCTTATTAGACCTCACTTCCCAGTGCTATTCCATTGGGAGTTCTGTTTCCAATGCATGACATTTTAGGGGAGACATTCAAATCAGAACATGCGATAGTCTACGGTTTGAAATAATTTAAGAGTTCAATGAGGAATGTTGGACTGAGATTCAAGTGACTGCAAGGGACTGTGTTAATATTCAGGAGCAGCAGGAAGAGTAAAAAAGCATGAGATGCCAATGGATGTGATGTGTTTGAGGAACAGAAAGAAACTATGTGTGACTGGGGAACAATGCTAAAGGGTAAGAGTGAGGAAGGATGAAATCAGAAAGTGTGCATGAGGGGCATGACGCATTCTGGGCATGATAAGCAAGGGGTTAAGTGTGACACAGAAGATGGGCAGGAGTTGAGGATGGCAGAGGAGAGAATGTCCAGGTATGAGGGGTATGCTTGAACTTTTTAAGATTTTGAAGTTGCTGCATGAGGAGTGTTGTGACCAGAATTTTCCTTATGGAAAATGAATTTCAATGAGAAGCGAGAATGGAGAATAACAAAGGGGTGTCTGAGATGGAAGGAACCCAGAGAGAGGCTGTTGGAACAATTTAGCAAGTGATAAAAAACTGAGACAGCAAAGAAGGGTGAGGGGAGAACCAGGGTGAGGTGGATGTGAGCAACATTTGTCACCTAGAGAAGAACTGGGCATTCTGTGGATGAGAATAGGAAGGAGAGAATTGAGAATGACCTTAAGGTTTTTTGATTTCTCACCTGCATCAGTGCATATAGGGTGTCAATTAGCTGGATAAAACCCTTACATAGAAAACACAAGGATCTGAGCAACCCCCTTGAGTCACCTCTCACTGTGGGAGCTTTACTGTCTTCTCAATAAATCCTACTTTGTAAAATAGAAAAGAAAGCACAGGGATCTTAAAGGTAAAGGAATGGCATCACAGAGAAGGAGCCATTGCAGCCTATCTTGGTATGGTTTCTCCTGACATTTGTTTTTCCACTGGGGCATGCAGCTGCCAGGATCAGTTTTCATGTCGGTCAGTCTAAGTAGGCTACTGGCACAGTTAAAGAAGCTTGCATACTATTCTGCCACTACCCTTTTGTATTTAAGTTGACATTATCATTCTGGAAGAACATAACTTGTCAATTGTATGTCTCTGATTAGAAAGGAGTGACATGAATATAAGAAATTATTTATGATTTACAGTGGGCTCTCCAATTCTTGAACCAAACTCAATGCCAGTAGAACCACATTCTCCTGCAGAGGTGGGAAGGGGAAAGAAGAACAGTGCCCATCTCTCCTTGAACAGCATTGCTGTCCCAGATTTCTTGGGTTCTGGAAAACCTATCTCCCCAGAGTCTACCCCTTGACTCTGGTTTAATACCAACTCACCTGGAAAGTTTTTAGTCTGTCTTAGGACCATGACTGCAAATCCGTTTGAGTTCAACCAGTGAACACTAGAAGATGAGGAGAATGTCTCTGAGAAAGATAATGAGTCTGTTCTTAGTTTTTGGCAAGATGGTGCAGGAGAGTTGTTTGGTAGATTCTCAGCAATAACAATAAGAGCAATCACAAAATGAATTTAAAGGAAAAAAAAATTACTGTTTTCTGTTTAACTCATGGGATGTGCCAAGTGTTCCCCTGGACTTACACCTGGTATCTCATAGAAATATTTCACTTTTTCCTTATAATTACCCTGAAAGGCCAATATTTTTATACATGTTTTGTCTTTGATTTAGCAAGAAGTACTAAGTCTCTGAAATATTATGTTATTTGTGTACAGTTCAACAGTTACTGAAGACTATAGCTGGGATTTACGTCCAGGTTTACCTGATTCCAAATCCAGGCATTTTCTGCCATGCTTGCTCCTCCCAAGAGTTTAGTTCTGGAATTTGGAAGACATGCTCATCTAAGATATTTGGATGTTCAGGTGGATAAAAAAGCTTCCACATGAAGGATATACCTCAGGCAGAAGGTAGAGATGGGGTAGGGGATGGAAGAGAAAACTAATGTTTCTAGAGAATATGCTATAGATGGATTTCATCTGCGTCTGATTTAATTCTGACAACAGTTTGCTAGAGAGACTTTATCTTTGCTTTGAGGACAACAAGCTCAGAGAGGCAATGCAGTTTGTTGAGCGGGCTAAGGATTACCCTGGGAGAGGACCACTGTCTAAAGAATGAATGAAGAAGAGTCTGTGAAGGGGAGAATTGAACATTGGATAAGGAATATGAAAATTTTCAACACTACATGGCACATTGTGTTGTGCAATATTTGTTAGATGAATCTGAAAGGATCAAGGTGCCTGCCTGGTCTTAGGCTCCTTGTGGCTTTGTATTTATTGGTTTTTAGGATGGTGTAAAGTCTTGTGGCAGTAATTATTTTATGGAAATAATAATCAAATGTTCTTTTAGCCAAAAATAGTATTTTATAAATGTTGCTTTATCATATCATTGCATCTAGTCAAAATATTGTGCAAATGTTTCTCTTATAAAATGAAAGAAAAATCTTTCTCAAATTGAGCTAGGTGTCACTTTTTTTCCCCCTTGTGACTAAACTATAAAAATCCATGGCAATTTGACATTGAACATCTCAGCATGGTGGTAATGAAGTAATAATTTTATAATACTGGCTATTCTTTATGATTTAAGAACAGATTTTTGTAGCAGAACACTACTCACCCTGCTATGCATTAGTCAGTGGTGATGCTCATTAGCAGCAGGTAAGAGAGAAAAACAATAAGCAAAGGAAAAGGAGACTAATTTTAAAGTATTAAAATAAAAACTTTAGTTCTTTCTTTTTTCATTTCGATAGAAGTTTGTGGAAACCTGTTTTGCCAAATAGCGTTGTTGTTGCAGAGGTATTTCTTTATTATAGATAACTGATATTCCTATTACTCTTTTCATGCTATGCACTCAGTTTTTACTTAATTTTGATAAATGCATAGGGCTCCAAAGGACATAAAGTGGTGTAGCCTAATTCATGGTCAAAAAATGGTTCAAATGAAGCATTTTAAAATTAGAATTCTTATAGTTAATAGTTTTAACATTCATATGAAAGGAAATTTCTCAGCTTAAATAATTCATTATTGAAATATAGATAGAGGACTGGTCTTGTTTTAAAAGAGAGTAAGTCTAGGTATTTATTTCAACTCTAGAAATTGAATGAAACATTTCTAAACTATTGAATTTTAAATTCATGTTTCTTGCTAGGACATCATGGAAAAGTCATTCCAATAGTACTAAATTTACCAAAAAAGGTAAAGTCACAACTGCATTTAGATCCTATAAAGGAAGCTGAAAAGGAAGGATATAAGAAAGATATGTCTTTTTATAGATTTATTACATGAGCAGAGTGATACTTTTAAATGAACTTCAGTGCTGTAGCTGATGTGATGGGAAAACAACGATTGTAACATTGAAGGGTAAGAGACGGGACACAGCAACACTTCTGTGTACCTCTGGTGATTATTAGGATATGAGAGGAGTCTCAGGGTCTCTGAAGGTAATGGGGTTATTTCCTGCTAAGGAAAATGTATCTAAGGATACCCTGTGACCTATTTTGACCCAGGACTCTGAAGATGTGGGACTGGTCAGGGGTGGGTAGCTACACGTGGTTACTGGGAGTTGGAGACCTCCTGGCTCCTAATCTCCACACTTGACCCACTTTCAGCTAGTAAACCTGGAACTCTGTCAAGGCCATGAGGAACATGAGTCTGGAGAATTTGCTTTTGTGAAAATTTGAGTGTGTAAGTGTACATGCATGAGTGTGTTTGTGCATATGCATGTATGTGTTTTGTGTGTGTGTATGTGTGTTGAGAGAGGCGGGGGGGAGAGAGCACTAGCAAATAACATATCTTAGGCATCTATTATATTCCAGGCATTATATTATACCAGACAATCACACATATTAATTTATTTAATCATTACAACAGCTCTGTCAAATTTACCATCCCCATTTTATAGATGGGGAAATTGAAGTTCAGAGACATTGAGTAATTTTCCCATGATTTCTGCCTACCAAGTGGCAAAGCTGGTGTCAGAATCACATTTGTCTGTTGTGCCTGTTGTGTGGTATGTGCAAACCCCGGAGAATTCTTGTGGTTAGTGCTCTACTTATAACTCTGCGTTTAGGAGTCCTTTCGGTGCCTGGGATGAAACTTGAAAATAGAGGCTGAACTCAAAACGAGGAGGGCTCCATTGTGTGTTGAAGTCCCATGTGAATTTTTTCTTAGGTACCTGGTAAGGTGGACTCTAAGCATTGGGAAGGTACTGTGACAGCCTCTGCCCTATGTGGATAGCACTACCACTTTTGGGACCTTCCTCTCTCAGATTGCAGCCTGGATTCCCCAGTAAAAGACTGTGAGCTGGGGCCAGGATGATCGAGTTGTTTTCTTAACTTTATCACCCTAATTAGTAATTAGTCATGTGGCTTTAGAGAAGTGCCAATATACCACAAATTGAATTTGAGTATCTGGTTCTCTCCACTTCATTGTCACATCTTCCTGTGAAGGTATGGGGGTATACATGCATAGTTCAGCCCGACTATTGCAGATATTAAGCACATAGCCTGTTGTTCCAGTTTGACCAGACCTAATTCTTAGTTATCACTTCAGCTTTATAATCATGGACAACTCACCTCCATGTTCCAGTTTTCTAATTGGCAAAATGATTCAATAGTAGTTCACATCACACAGGGTTGTTAAAACAATTCAACTGACAAGGTCAAGTACATAGTAAGCACATAGTAAATAATTTTTTAAACTATCACAATAATTAACATGTTTAACTCTCATGACTTTTAAATGATTAAAAGAAATGCTATATGCAAAAGTGAACTGTCTAGTGATTTGTGTTATTGGTAAAAGGGATGTTAAATAAAGGGATGATTTAAAGGTGACATAGAAAATCTCTCATAAGCTACATGGGGAAGCTACATAAAAAATGAAATTCTCCCAGAATGTATTGTTTATTTTTTTTATTTTTTTGAGTCAGAGTCTCACTCTGTTGCCCAGGCTGGTGTGCAGTGGCTTACTCACAGCCATTCCAGCATTGATCATCAGGGCTCAGGTGATCCTTCTGCCTCAGCCTTCCAAATAGCTGGGACTACAGGCATGCACTACATGCCCGGTTAATTTTTTTATGTATTGTAGAGACAAGGTCTCACCAAGTTGCCCAGGCTGATGTTGAACCCCTAGGTTCAGGCAATCCTCTTTTCTCCGCAAGGCATTTTATTAAAACCTTTAGGATTCTGAATTTTCACCAATTTACACAGCCTCTTTTCTCTGTTCCTCTTTCTGGAAACCTAAAGTTTTAAACATATTTAGCTGATCTGTTCTACCTACCTAGCATGCTTATTTTTGTCTTCAAAGTTGTATGTCTAAGCAGGGGAATGGTTTCAAATCATCTGTTTATGTAGTTGTTTTGCATCTGTCAGCACTTCATTATGAAACTGGGTTGTTAGTGACTCCTCTTGCTGTTACAGAAGTTGGCTACATGCTGTGTTTTGACATGGGAACCTTTCATTCCGAAGCAATTAGAAATAAATCGAGTGGGGTAAATATGTTGGTGAATTCTTTTTTACCTGCTTATTGAAAATAATTCTATTTTTTCCCCTCCATTTTTCTTTTGGGATTAAAATTCAAGTCGTCAAATATTTCCCAAGTGTAATTATTGTGCCATGAGGAGTTTCAGTTGTAAGACTCCAATGTCATACTTCAAGGTTTGTAAAATGGTTGTTCATCAAATTTGAAGCCAGAACATTTAGTTATATATTTGCTACATGTTTACAGCTTCTAGGATTAAAGGATTTGAATATGTTAATAAGTACAGTTAGTATTAATTGCATTCCATAATTCATTGCCATTCACTTACTTGTTCAGAGCTTTTCATATATATTTGCTTTATTTCTTTATTTATTTTATGTTCTTTTTTTGAGTTGAGTCTCTGTCACCCAGGTTGGAGTGCAGTGGCATGCTCATGACAACCGTAGCCTCTACATGCTGGGCTCAGGCTATCCTTCAGCTTCAACCTTCTAAGTAGCTGGAACTACAGGCAATGTACCACCACACCCAGCAAAGTTTTTTTATTTATTGTAGAGACAAGGTCTCATCAAGTTGCCCAGACTGATACTGAACTCCTGGGCTTAGGCAATCCTCTTGCCTCTGCCTCCCAAAATACTGGGATTACAGGCATGAGCCACCGTGCCTGACATCATCATCATCATCATTATCATTATTATTATTATTATTATTATTATTAGAGATATCTTCATAGAATCTGAAAAAAATTATTATACCCTGACTTAAAAATTGCATGTCATATAGTTTTAGATTATTTTTAATGATCAATTTCATAGAATTAAGCAAACACAGAGTTTTAAAATGTTGTTAAAATATCTATGATTTTTGGTTTGACAGCAGGTTTTCTCAGCCTTGATATTATTGATATTTTTCATCTGGATAACTCTTTGTTGTGCGGGCTGTCCTGTGCATTATAGGACATTAGCTGCATCGCTGACCTCTACCCACTAAAATGCTGGGACACACAACCATGGTTGTAATAACTAAAAACATCTCCACTAGTTAGAGTTGCCCCTGGCTAAGAACCAATCCTTTAGCATACTTATATTATATTAAAATTTATGCATAATATTATCATATTCAAATATTTAATTTATTCCTTTAAAATTAGTTAAATTTATAGTGGATATATAAAAACACAGGGTGCCAGAGGTTGAAATTTCTATTGGGTCAAATGAAGAGACTTTAACTTCTGATAGCGACTTGTTTTTGTAATTTGTTAAAGAAAGATAAATTATTGGGCAAATTAGTTTCTGGAAGCAAATTCAATAACTCTTGCATTGGACATAAGTTCAATAACATTGCATTTATTTTATTTTATTTTATTAATTTTTTAAATATATATTTTTTACTTTAAAATTATGGGGTACAATTAAGGATCAGGTACACAAATATGCATTGTGCATGTACCCTTGTTGATGAGGTGTGCCCCCATCCCCAGACAGATATTGGCTACCATTAATCCCACCTCCCTTCCCCTCCCCCCACCATAGTTTCAAGGCCCTTCATGGGGCGCAAGTGCTGAATTCACCAGAACTGTGAAACATTGCATTTAAAGACTTATTGTTTTCAAGTTTCTGTGCCTGTGTTTGTAAGACTAATTCAGGAAAGCAAAACTCTCCTCTTAGCAGAATGTAGCTTCATCTCAGTAGTTACATGAGAGTCATTTATAATATGTATTGACTTTCCAGAAGAGTACAAGGATGAGTATGGACACAACTCCCATCCTCAAAAAATGTATACTTTGGGGGGGAATATACAATTATATACTGCTTCCTGTAATGGATGTTATCAGATGTCCTGGCAAACAACTGTGGGCAGAATGGATTTCACAAGAAGATAATGAGGCTTAAACTCCCAGGCTGCTCACATGCTAAGCCACCTTCCAAGGCCTAATATTTTATTTGTAAATTTTTACTCTTAAAAAGGCCTCCTATGAAACGGGCAAGTTTAAACCCCACCCATCTGGATCTGCCCCTGAGCAGGGGGTTTCCAAGGCTGGAGAGAAAGACAGCCTGTGGTTGAAGATGAATGCATTAGAGAGGATTCCTGATGTATGGACATGCAGTTTGCCTTTTATTGCATATGTGGTTTTGGGAACTGCATCTGTGATGCTACTCCAATAGGGTAGATTGACTCTGGGGGAGTTGAACTATGCCATTGCCCTCTGCTTTCCATCCATTTTTATTTCTCCACTTATATGGAGAATTCATAACACCTAATTTGGTGGTGGTGGAGGGAGTGCCTCCTCCATCTTGTGATTTAAAATGTCCTTTGCAGCAACATGAATGCAGTTAGAGATCATCATCCTAAGCAAATTATCATTGAAACAGAGAACTGAATACCATACATTCTCTCTCCGAAGTGTAAGCTAAACATTGAATACACACGGACACAGGAATGGGAACAACAGACACTGGGGCACTCCAAAAGTGGGGAGGGAGGAAGGGGAGGAAGGACTGAAGAACTACCTACTGGGTGACAGGCTCAAGAGAAGCCCAAATCTCACAGTCAAGTAATGTACCTATGAAACAAACATGTACATGCTTTGTTTTAGTTTTAAAGGGGATCTAAAAAATCTAAAAAAAAGTTTAAAAAATGTGATATGGCACAGAGAGTTGAAGATTTTGAAACAACAACAATAATAATATTGTCAGACAAAATTATAATATATAAATAAAAATTTGCCAATCATGGTGGTTCATGTCTGTAATCCCATCACTTTGGAAGTTGAAGTGGGAAGATTACTTAAGACCAAAAGCTTTTTTTTTTTTTATCATTTTTAAATTTTTAATTTTTTCTGCCAAGGACCTGTTATCCAAAGCATATTTCAAAAAGTCATATTTTACATTTTTTAATTTGAACAATTTCTATTTAAGTACATACATAGTTACAGATCTATGTATAAAATGTATCTCTTCTAGGAATCATTTATTTTAGCTGTAGTAAAAAACACACTCCATAAAATTTTGAATCTTAAAAATTAATAATAATAAAGTAATGCCCACTGATGTTGGATGTCTGACTGAAAATGACAGGCCCTTCAGACAAAAGCAAGCCATACAGGAAAGAGAGAGGGTGTGTGTACCTCAGGTTTGGTGGGAGGTAAAGGAGAGTGTTTGGAGGGGGATGTTGAGTTGACAGGTGGGAATGAGAGGGAGGAAACTAGTGGGCAGGGGTCACTGTCAAGGGCAGTGGCAAGGGGCCCTTTTAGGGACACCCAGCATCTGCTCCACTTCTAGGGATAACCTCAACTCAGGGAGCATTTTCCTCATTCTACCAAACCCATGTCTCTTTTGAATGACCACCAGAATTCACAGACTTGGTTCAGCACTTTCTCTGGACTCTTAAGTTAGAAATTCATCAAGTTTCTTTTGGGAAATTTTGGCAGCTCTATGAGATCCTCGATTTTACTTCTGCCCCATCTGAAGAAGCCAGTTCAAACGGATTTGAACTACATCGCTGCTGTGGACCTTAGGACGGCCCAGGACCCTGAACATTGGGTGCTCCATGGGGTCGCCCTTCTCTGTGATGTCAAGTAACATATGGGGTGTGTCCCTTACCTGGTGCTTTGGAAAATGCAAGACCTGAATTGTTAGTAACCTTTATTTCTTACAAGTGCTAAACAGTGCATAAGTCAGGCTGCTCATGCCATAAACGAGCTGCATAGGTTTTCCACATTCCTCAGTTGGGTGCTTAATTACATTTCACCTGTTTTAACATTAAACAATGTCTGGTTTGTTAAAAACTATTCAGTAATATAAAAGTAAAATTTACAACTTCCTAATGAAACGTGGCCCTCAAATCTACAGTACTGCATTTTCTTCTTACTTCACTCTGAAGACTGATTAGGGTAAGCAGACATTATTTCTCTTGAAGGAATTATTCTTCTGTTAGTGTGGCCTGGTAACAGCCAAGTTCTTGAAGATAACAGGGCAGATTTGTGTAAACTTGCTTCTATTGTCTTTTTCATTTAGGTTACTTTAAGAAATTTATTTTCAGGACTTCAAGCAGCAAATTATCCTGATCCTTTTCAGAAAATAAATGGAGTTAAGGATGTAAATAGACACCTTATGGGAACTTCTAAAATAAGAATATAGAACAATCTGAAATTCTACTTATGATTAATAATGAGATGGCTTTTGATGTCTCTTGTGATAATAAATTAAAAGTAAAAGTGAGTCATAGTGTGCTCTCTGTAAAACTCATAACACCCACAAATTGCTAAAGCAAACTAACTTTTTTGGTAAAATAATTAAATTAAACACAGAAAGAGTCATAAAAATATTCACATGCTTTGATCTTTATTGTCTCGATACCAAGTAAACAATTTAAAAGACTGAAAACACATTCTACATAAAATTGTATTTAATAATAGAATAAACATAAAAATGCCTTAAATATTCAATAATAAAGCTATACCTAGGTATGTTAAAAGGGATTAGGCTGCCATAAAAACTAATCTTGAAGACTTTATAATATGGAAATGGTAAGCACATACTATTAAGTGAAAGATATAGCTTACAAAATATGGAGTATGCTCTGATTATAACTAACAAAATGTGTTTGTGTGTGGACAAAGATTAGTCCACAATGTGGAAAAATGAAAACAGGTGTGATAGCATGATAATAGTTATAATTAGCTTGAAAAAAGTTATGATCAAAAGAAAAAATAAGGAAAGAATAAAAAGTCTTAGTATGTGGGGATTTGATATGGAATTTTATTAATTAGGAAACATTATCAGAGGAAATCTTGACCCATTTATCTTTTGTATTCTGATTATATATTATAAACTACTTTATTAATAACCTATTGACTAGAAAACCTGGTCAGTATTAAATTAGAAGTTTAGTTTACAAACATTTGGTTAGCTCTGGATCTGCATGGCTACATTTTTTTTTTTTTTTTTTGATAAAGGGTTTTGGGTGCAGCTGTTAGGAGGCAAGTGTGTGTTAGGAGGCAAGTGTGTGTTAGGAGGTAAGACTCTGCAGAGCATCATCATTTTAAGCTAATGATGATGATAGTGAGGTATGAGACATTCCTGTGACTCCTATCCTCTTAGACAATACTGTTTTTATTTGAGCAGTTTATTTTGGTATAGATTAATACATCTGTTGATTTTTTGTGAATTGTGGTAAAACAATAATTTTATTTTGAAGAACAAGTAGTGAAAATGTGAACATGATGTGAATTAATCAAAAGTGGTTAGTAAATGCCTGGACTGTAATGTTTATTAGAGGAGGGTGGAGCAATGCGCACTAAGTATCTAGAAATGATCTTTCAAAACAGGACTTTTTATCAATAATTTGAAAATGTATAGTTCACTTACACACCGGTTAGTATGCATGTAAGAGTCTTGGAGACCCAAAGTAAAAAAGCGCATCATGAAAACTTCTAGGAACTTTGAAGAATGAATTCAACACATAATGTTTCTGATGCAGGGATGAGCTAATGACATTCCCTTTTTGCTTCACCATCCTGACCCTGCCCTGCTTTCTACCCTTGAAATGCTCTCAGCATTCCACAGTCTGGTGGGTAGAATTCAGATGGAATCTACCAGGTAATAAAGAGAGTTTCTGATGGTGTTGGACAGGGCTTGGTACCACTGCAGAGTCACAGAGAAGCCTTTTTCACCCGTCTCTGTATTGATTTATTAACAAGTATTTACTCTGCACTCCCTGTGTGTCTGACACCCAGCTGTCTTGGTTGCACAAGGGTGAAAAAGTCACAATGTCCAATCGCATATAATTCACCTAAGAGAATAGATGCAAAAAACCTCAATTATTTAGGTATGTGTGTAGATAAACATAATCTCAATGTATAATCGTACAGCATTATATACAGGGTATCTAAAAAAGAGTATGGGATAGTGGGTTAAGTGTTGTGAAGGAAATAGTAGATGTTAAGAGTCAGAAAGCAAGGGAAAACTGCCACATATCAGTTTTGTCACAATTAGCAGACCGAAGTCACCTACAGCATTCCCAAGTAATTTCAGTTTGCATTAGCATTATTTTAAATTGATAAATTATTATGTATATGGAGTATATATATAGCAAAACATGGCATGGTACTCCATAAACATTACATATATATTATATATATGTATATAAAATATATATGTACACTTCATCATCTATGCAAAAGGAGAGTGTGTTCCTTGTCTAATTTGCACTCTGAGGGGCTTTTCTGGTTCTGATCTTCAGCCTGGAAAGTCATATATACATACATAATGTGGAGTGATTAAATGAAGCTAATTTGCATATCCATCACATCACTTGGCATTTACTATTTCAATTTATTTTTAATTGACATGTAATTGTACATATTTCTGTACTATGCATATTTGATGCATATTTATGTTGCATATTGATTCAATCAGAGCAGTTAGTGTATCCACTGCCTTATGCATTTATCATTTCTTTGTGGTAAGAACATTCAAAAGCCTCTCTTCTGGTTATGTTACACTTATTTTTAACTCAGGACAAAGAACCTAATGGCAGTGAGGTGCTCCTCTGAGTCTGAGCAGCCATTGCACATCTTTGCCTGGCTTTTCTCATGTCCTCTAGTTCTCCTGTGCAGTGCACAGTTGCTGGTGACCTTCTTTGTGCAGGTAGGGTCCTTCTAGAATTGAGACAAAAAAAACTCTTGCCTTATAAAGAACTGTCCTTTTAAGCTTGGGTCCTATATCACCATTCCACAGAAACCTTGGCGCTCTCTGTGTTTCCCTTTAAGGAAATTTTGGCAAACATTAAAACAACTCAGCATTAGTGAGGCCAAGTCCCCATCATGAACAAAGCAAAGCCATGATATCGGTGTTGTTTAGTAAAATCTCTACCCTGAATGCTCCTTGCCTGCAGTGACTTAATTGGATTGGCCCATAAGAAAAGGCAACTCTGAGGAGGTGACATCTAAATTTAGATTTGAAGGAGAAAGGAAAAACATTTCAGACCCACAAGTGCTGGGGGATGGCCTCTTGTTTCCTAAAGGGAGATGGAAGACCCAGTGTCTGAAGAAAGAGTGGCAGAAAATCATGACTTGGAATGGGAGGCTGTGGGGGGTGGTTGCTAAGGAGACCTTTTTTTTAAATGAAATTTTACACTTTGTTATGATTGCTGCTGCCACTGAGGAGAGGTCAATGGAAATCATGTGCTTTAAGTCATTGGAATAAGGAGTACTTCTTTGTGTTAAATGCTACTTGCAGTGGAGAAATCTCATTGTAAATAATTCAGTAGTAAAATCTGAACAATAAAAATCTGAAACCAAAACACAAAGCAAAACCAAAAACACAAAACTACAATAAGATACTACCTCACACTGGTAAGAATGGCTCTCATTATGAAGTCAAAAAACAGCAGATGCTGACAAGGTTGTGGAGAAAAGGGAACACTGTTGGTAGGAATGTTAAGCTACTTCAACCTTTGTGGAAACCAGTGTGGCATTTTCTCAAAGAACTAAAAATGGAGCTACCGCCCAATCCAACAATCACACTTCTGAGAATATACCCAGAGAAGCATAAATCACTCTACCAAAAAGACATTTGTACCCATATATTCATCACAGCACTGTCCATAACAGCAAAAAAAAAAAAAAATGGAACCAACCTAGATACCCATCAAAAGTGGATTGGATAAAGCAAATGTGGTATATATATACAATGGAATACTACACAGTCACAAAGAAGAACAAAATCATGTCCTTTTCAGCAAGAGGAAGGCAACTGAAGACCATCACTCTAAGTGAACCATCACAGAAATAAAAAAAACTGAATACTTCATGTTCACATTCATAAGTAGGCCCTAAACCTTGGGCATGTGTGCACAAAGGTGGGAAAAACAGATGCTGGATACAGCTAAAGAAGGGAGGGAGGGTGGGAAAAGGGGAGATCCTGAGTACCATGTACACTACTAGAGGCAGAAGCCCAAACCTCACCTGCATACAATTTACTTATGTAGCAGATCCTCACATGTACCCCCACAACTCACAAATAAATAGGAAACAGAAGAAAAATAAATTAAAAAAAAGTAGATTTGAAAGAGCCTTTTTCCACTTCTGTCATGTTAAGACACAAACAAGGCTCCATCTATGAAGCAGAGAGAGTTCTTTCCAGACTCAAAATTTACTGGCACCTAGACCTTGGACTTCCCAGACTCTCAAACTGTGAACAATAAAATTTTATTATTTATAAATTTTTTAAAAAGACTTCAGTAGCAAAACACATATTGAAATAACCACACACTTTATAGTTAAGTGGCTTAT
>JAPVLO010002425.1:0-46763 GCA_027257055.1 Cephalopachus bancanus
GAATGGAATGGAGAGTATGGGAGTGGAAATGAATGCTATGGAATGGAATGGAATGGAGAGGAATGGAATGGAATGGAATGGAATGGATTGTAACGGAATGGAATAGAATGGATTGGAGAATAACGGAGTGGAATGGAATGCTTTGGAATTGAGTGTAACTGAATGGATTAGATGGAATGCAATGGAATGGAGAGTAATGGAATGAAATGGAATGGAATGAAATGGAATGGAATGAAGTGTAACGTAATGAAATGGAATGGAATGGAATGGAGATTAACGGAATGGAATGGAATGGAATGGAATGGAATGGAATGGAATGGAATGGAGAGTAACAGAGCGGAATGGAATGGAATGGAATGGAGTGTAACGGAATGGAATGGAATAATGGAAATGAATGGAATGGAATGCAATGGAGTAGAATGCAATGTTACGGAGAGTAACGGAATGAAACGGAATGGAATGGAAAGTAACGGAATGGAATGAAATGGAGAATAAGGGAATGGAATGGAATTGAGTACAACGGAATGGAATGGAATAGAATGGAAATGAATGGAATGGAATGCAATGGTATGGAGAGTAACGGAATGGAATGGAATGGAAAGTAACGGGATGGAATGAAATGTAGAATAAGGAAATGGAAAGGAATGAAGAGTAATGGAATGGAATGGATAGTAATGGAAGGGAATTGAATGGAATTGAATGGAATAGAATGGAATAGACTGGAATGGAATGGAGAGAAACGGAATGGAATGGAATGGGATGGAAGGGAATGGAATGGAGAGAAATAGATTAGAATGGAATGGAATAGAATGGAATGGAATGGAGAGTAACGTAATGGAATGGAATGGAGTGAAGTGGAATGGGATGGAAGGGAGAGTAACGGAATGGAATGCAATGGAATGGAGTGTAATGGAATAGAATGGAGTGGAATGGAATAGAATGGAAAGTAACAGAATGCAGTGGAATGGAATGGAGAGAAACCAAATGGAATGGAATGGAATGGAGAGTAACGGAATGGAATGGAATGGAATGGAATGGAATGGAATGGAATGGAGATTAATGGAAGGAAAAGGAATGGAATGGAATGGAGATTAATGGAAGGAAAAGGAATGAATAGGAATGTAATGTAATGGAATGAATAGGAGAGTAATGGATGGAATTGAATGGAGTGTAATGGAATTGAATGGAATGGAATGGTATGGAATTCAGAGGAATGGAATGGAGACTAATGGAATGGAATGGAGAGGAATGGAATGGAAAGTAACGAAATGGAATGAAATGGAATGGAACGGAACGGAATGGACGGAGGGGAACGGTGTGCAACAAAGAGTTATGGAACAGAATGGAGTGTAACAGAATAGATTGGAGAGGAACGGAATGGATGGAGAGTAATGGAATGGAATGGAATGGAGAGTAACGGAATGGAATGGAATAGAACGGAACGAAACGGAACGGAATGGAGAGTAACAGAACAGAATTTAGAGGAAAGGAACGAAATGGAGAGGAATGTAACAGATTGGAGAGTAAAAGAACGGATTACAAAGGAATGGAATGGAATGGAACGGAATGGAGAGTATGGGAATGGAATCGAATGCTATGTAATGGAATGGAATGGAGAGTAATGGAATGGAATGGAATGGAATGGAGAGTAACGGAATGGAATGGAATGGAGAGTAACGGAGTGGAATGGAATGGTTTGGAATTGAGTGTAACTGAATGGATTAGTTGGAATGCAATGGAATGGAGAGTAATGGAATGAAATGGAATGGAATGAAATGGAATGGAGTGAAGTGTAACATAATGGAATAGAATGGAATGGAATGGAATGGAGATTAACGGAATGGAATGAAATGGAATGGAATGGAAAGGAATGGAGAGTAACGGAGCGGAATGGAATGGAATGGAATGGAGTGTAACGGAATGGAATGGAATAATGGAAATGAATGGAATGGAATGCAATGGAATAGAATGCAATGGTATGGAGAGTAATGGAATGAAATGGAATGGAATGGAAAGTAACGGAATGGAATGAAATAGAGAATAAGGGAATGGAATGGAATTGAGTGTAACGGAATGCAATGGAATAGAATGGAAATGAATGGAATGGAATGCAATAGAATGGAATGCAATGGTATGGAGAGTAACAGAATGGAATGGAAAGCAACAGAATGGAATGAAATGTAGAATAAGGAAATGGAAAGGAATGGAATGGAATGGAATGGAGATTAATGGAATGGAATGGAATGGAAGGAATGGAATCGAGAGTAATGGAATGGAATGTATAGTAACGGAATGGAATGGAATGGAACGGAATGGAATGGAATGGAAGGGAATGGAGAGTAACGGAATGGAATGGAAAGGGATGGAAGGGAATGGAATGGAATGGAGAGAAATCGATTAGAAAGGAATGGAATGGAATAGAATGGAATGGAATGGAGAGTAAAGGAATGGAATGGAATGGAGTGAAGTGGAATGGAATGGAAGGGAGAGTAACGGAATGGAATGGAATGGAGTGTAATGGAATGGAATGGTGTGGAATGGAATGGAATCGAAAGTAACAGAATGGAATGGAATGGAATGGAGAGAAACCAAATGGAAAGGAATGGAATGGAGAGGAATGGAATGGAATGGAATGGAATGGAATGGATATTAATGGAAGGAAAAGGAATGGATGGGAATGTAATGGAATGGAATGAATAGGAGAGTAATGGATGGAATTGAATGGAGCGTAACGGAATTGAATGGAATGGAATTCAGACGAATCGAATGGAGACTAATGGATGGAATGGAAAGGAATGGAATAGAGTAAAGGAATGGAGAGAAATGTAATGGAATGGACGGAATGGAATGGACGCAGGGGAAGGGTACGGAACAAAGAATAATGGAATGGAATGGAGAGTAACGGAATGGAATGGAATGGACTGTATCAGAATGGAATGGAATGCAGAGTAATGGAATGGAATGGAAGTCAATGGAATGGAATGGAATGGAATACAATGGAATGGAAAGGAATGGAATGAAGAGTAATGGAATGGAGTGGAATGGAATGGAATGGAGAGTAACGGAATGGAATGGAATGGAATGGAAGTCAATGGAATGGAATGGAATGGAATACAATGGAATGGAAAGGAATGGAATGAAGAGTAACGGAATGGAATGGAATGGAATGGAGTAATTGAATGGAATGGAATGGAACGGAAGGGAGAGTAACGGAAGGAAAAGGAATGGATTGGAATGGAATGGAATGGACTGAATAGGAGAGTAAAGGATGGAATTGAATGGAGAGTAACGGAATGGAATTCAGAGGAATGGAATGGAGACTAATGGAATGGAATGGAAATGAATGGAATGGAGAGTAACAGAAAGGTACAGAAAGGACTGGAATGGAAGGTTAAGGAATGGAATGGAATAGAGTGGAATGGAAAGGAGAGTAACAAAATGGAATGGAGACTAACGAAATGGAATGGAATTGAATGGAATGGAGAGTGCGAAATGGAATGTAAAGGTATGGAGACTAAGAAAATGGAAAGGAATGGAATGGAATGGAGACTAACGGAATAAAATGGAATGGAGAGTAACGTAATGGATTGGAATGAAGAGTAATGGAATGGAAAGAAATGGAATGGAGAGTAATGGAAAGGAATGGAATGGAATGGAATGCAATGGAATGCAATTGAGAGTATCGGAATGGAAAGGAATGGAATGGAATGGAATGGAGAGAATAAAAATGGAATACAATGAAATGGAATGGAATGGAATGGAATGGAGAGTAACGGAATGAAAGGGAGAGTAATGGAATGGAAAGGAATGGAATGGACTGGAATGTAATGGAATGGAGAGTAAAGGAATAGAATGGAATGGAATGGAGTGTAACGGAATGGAATGGAATAGAAAGGAATGAAACGGAATGGAACAGAGGAACAGAACAGAATGGACAGGAATGTAACAGATTGGAGAGTAACAGAACGGATTACAGAGGAATGGAATGCAATGGAATGGAATGGAGAGTAAGGGAATGAAATTGAATGCTATGGAATGAAATGGAATGGAGACTAACGGAATGGAATGGAATGGAATGAAGATTAACGTAATGGAATGAAATGGAAAGGAATGGAGAGTAACGGAGCGGAATGGAATGGAATGGAATGGAGTGTAATGGAATGGAATGGAATGGAGAGTAACGTAATGAAAGGGAGAGTAATGGAATGGAATGGACTGGAATGTAATGGGATGGAGAGTAACGGAATGGAATGGAATGGAATGGAGAGTAACTGAAAGGAATGCAATGGAATGGAGTGTAAAGGAATGGAATGGAATGGAATGGAAAGGACAGTAACGGAATGGAAGGGAATGGAATGGAGAGTAACGGAATGGAATGGAGTGTAAAGGAATGGAATGGAATGGAATGGAGAGTCATGCAGTGGAATGGAATGGAATGGAGAGTAACGGAATGAAACAAATTGGAAACAATGGAATGTTAAGGAGAGTGGAGGAATGGATTGGAATGGAATTGAAAGGAATGGAATGGAATGTATAGTAACGAACTGGAATGGAAAGAATGGAATGGAATGGAATGGCATGGAATGGAGAGTAACGGAATGGAATGGAGAGTAATGAAATGGAATGGAATGGAAAGGAAAGGAATGGAATGGAATAGAATGGAATGGAATGGAGAGTAACGGAACGGAATGGAGAGTAATGGAATGGAAAGGAATGGAATGGAATAGAAAGTAATTGAATGGAGAGTAACGGAATGGAATGGAAGGGAATGGGGACTAATAGAATGAAATGGAATGGAATGGAATGGTATGGAGAGTAAAGGAATGGAGTGGAATAGAATGGAATAGAATGGATGGTAACAGAATAGATTGAAATGGAATGGAATCGAATGGAATGGAAAGGAATGGAGAGTAACAGAATGGAATGGAATGGAGAGGAACAGAATGGAATGGAGAGTAATGTAACGGAATGAAGAGTAATGGAATGGAATGGAAAGGAACGGAATGGAATGGAATGGAATAGAATGGAAATGAATGGAATAGAATGTAATGGAATGGAATGCAATGGTATGGAGAGTAATGGAATAGAATGGAAAGTAACGGAATGGAATGAAATGTAGAATAAGGAAATGGAAAAGAATGGAATGGAATGGAATGGAATGGAATGGAATGGAGATTAATGGAATAGAATGGAATGGAGAGTAAGGAATGGAATGGATAGTAACGGAATGGAATTGAATGGAATAGAATGGAATGGTTGGAGAGTAACGGAATGGAATGGAATGGGATGGAAGGGAATGGAATGGAACGGAGAGGAATAGATTAGAATGGAATGGAATGGAATGGAATAGAATGGAATGGAATGGAGAGGAATAGATTAGAATGGAATGGAATAGAATGGAATGGAATGGAGAGTAACGGAATGGAATTGAATGGAGTGAAGTGGAATGGAATGGAAGGGAGAGTAATGGAGGGAATGGAATGGAATGGAGTGGAATGGAATGGAATGGAATGGAGTGGAATGGAATGGAAAGTAACAGAATGGAATGGAATGGAATGGAGAGAAACCAAATGGAATGGAATGGAATGGAGAGTAACAGAATGGAATGGAATGGAATGGAGATTAATGGAAGGTAAAAGAATGGATGGGAATGAAATGGAATGGAAAGAATAGGAGAGTAATGGATGGAATTGAATGCAGTGTAACGGAATGGAATGGAATGGAATTCAGACGAATCAAATGGAGACTAATGGATGGAATGGAAAGGAATGGAATGGAGTAAAGGAATGGAATGAAATGTAATGGAATGGAATGGAATGGAATGGACTCAGGGGAACGGTATGGAACAAAGAGTAATGGAATGGAATGGAGAGTAACGGAATGGAATGGAATGGAATGGAATGGAGTGGAATGGAATGGAATGGAATTGAATGGAATGGACTGTATCAGAATGGAATGGAATGGAATGCAGAGTAATGGAATGGAATGGAATTCAATGAAATGGAATGGAATGGAATACAATGGAATGGAATGGAATGGAATGAAGAGTAACAGAATGGAATGGAATGAAGAGTAACGGAATGGAATGGAATGAAGAGTAACGGAATGGAATGGAATGGAATGGAGAGTAATGGAATGGAATGGAATGGAATGGAAGGGGGAGTAACGGAAGGAAAAGGAATGGATTGGAATGTAATGGAATGCAATGAATAGGAGAGTAAAGGATAAAATTCAATGGAGAGTAACGGAATGGAAGGAATGGAATTCAGAGGAATGGAATGGAGACTAATGGAATGGAATGGAAAGGAATGGAATGGAGAGTAACAGAAAGGTACTTAAAGGACTGGAATGGAAGGAAAAGGAATGGAATGGAATAGAATAGAATGGAAAGGAGAGTAACGGAATGGAATAGAGACAAACGAAATGGAATGGAATTGAATGGAATGGAGAGTGCGGAATGGAATGTATAGGTGTGGAGACTAAGGAAATGGAAAGGAATGGAATGGAGAGTAACGTAATGGATTGGAATGAAGAGTAATGGAATGGAAAGAAATTGAATGGAGAGTAATGGAAAGGAATGGAATGGAATGAATGGAATGCAATGGATTGCAATGGAGAGTAATGGAATGGAAAGGAATGGAATGGAATGGAATGGAGAGTAACAAAATGGAATATAATGAAATGGAATGGAATGGAATGGAGAGTAATGGAATGAAAGGGAGAGTAATGGAATGGAATGGAATGGAATGGACTGGAATTAAATGAAATGGAGAGTAACGGAATGGAATGGAAAGGAATGGAGAGTAACGGAATGGAATGGAATGGAAAGGAACGAAACGGAACGGAATGGAGAGTAACAGAACATAATGGAGAGGAACAGATCGGAATGGAGAGGAATGTAACAGATTGGAGAGTAACAGAACGGATTACAGAGGAATGGAATGGAATGGAATGGAATGGAGAGTAAGGGAATGGAATTGAATGCTATGGAATGGATTGGAATGGAGAGGAATGGAATGGAATGGAATGGAATGGAATGGAATGGAGAGTACCGGAATGGAATGGAATAGAATGGAGAGTAACGGAATGGAATGGAATGGTTTAGAATTCAGAGTAATGGAATGGATTAGAATGGAATGGAATGGAGAGTATGGAATGAAATGGAATGGAATGAAATGGAATGGAATGAAGTGTATAGTAAAGAAATGGAATGGAATGGAATGGAGAGTAACGGAATGGAATGGAATGGAATGAAATGGAATGGAGAGTAACGGAATGGAATAGAATGGAATGGAATGGAGAGTAACGGAGTGGAATGGAATTGAATGGAATGGAATGGAATGCAGTGTAATGAAATGGAATGGAATAGAATGGAAATGAATGGAATGGAATGCAATGGAATAGAATGCAATGGTATGGAGAGTAATGGAATGGAATGGAAAGTAATGGAAAGGAATGGAACGGAGAATACGGGAATGGAATGGAATGGAATGATATGGAATGGAATGGCATGGAATGGAATGGAATGGAATGGAATGGAATGGAATGGAATGGAATGGAGATTAACGGAATGGAAGGGAATGGAAGGAATGGAGAGTAACGGAATAGAATTCAATGGAATGGAATGGAACGGAATGGAGTGTAACGGAATGGATTGGAATGGAATGGATTGGAATGGAAAGGAATGGAATAGAACGGAGATTAACAGAATGGAATGGAATGGAAGGAATGCAGAGTAACTGAATAGAATTCAATGGAATGGAATGGAGAGTAATGGAACGGAATTAAATGGAATGGAATGGAAGGGAATGGAGAGTAACGGAATGGAAAGTAATGGAATGGAATGGAGAGTAATGGAATGGAATGGAATGGAATAGGGATTATGGAATGGAATGGAATGAATTAAATGGAGAGTAACAGAAATGAATCGAATGGAAGGGAATGGAATGAAATGGAATGGAATGGAGAGTAATGAAATGGAATGGATAGCAACGGAATCAAATTGAATGGAATAGAATGGAATGGAATGGGATGGAATGGAATGGAATGGAATGGAGAGTAACGGAATGGAATGGAATGGGATGGAAGGGAATGGAATGGAACAGAGAGGAAAAGATTGGAATGGAATGGAATGGAATGGAATGGAGAGTAACGGAATGGAATGGTATGGAGTGAAGTGGAATGGAATGGAAGGGAGAGTAACGGAATGGAATGGAATGGAGTGTAATGGAATGGAATGGAGAGGAATGGAATGGAATGGAATGGAAAGGAATGGAATGGAATGGAGAGAAACCAAATGGAATGGAATGGAATGGAGAGTAACGGAATGGAATGGAATAGAATGGAATGGAATGGAATGGAATGGAGAGTAATGGAAGGAAAAGGAATGGATTGGAATATAATGGAATGGAATGAATAGGAGAGTAATGGATGGAATTGAATGGAGAGTAATGGAATTGAATGGAATGGAATGGAATGAAATTCAGAGGAATGCAATGGAGACTAGCGGAATGGAATGGAAAGAAATGGAATAGAGAAATGGAAACGTATGGAAAGGACTGGAATGGAAGGAAAGGGAGTGGAATGGAATGGAATGGAGTGTAACGGAATGGAATGGAGAATAACGGATGGAATAGAATGGAATGGAGACTGAGGAATGGAATGGAAAGGAATGGAGACTAAGGAAATGGAATGGAATGGAATTGAGTGTAACAGAATAAAATGGAATGGAATGGCGAGTAACGTAATGGAATGGAAAGGAATGGAGAGTAACGGAATGGAATGAAATGGAATGGAGAGTAATGGAAAGGAATGGAATGGAATGGAATGGAATGGAATGCATGGAATGCAATGGAATGCAATGGAGAGTAACGGAATGGAATGGAGAGTAACAAAATGTATCATAATGAATTGGAAGTGAATGGAAAGGAATGGAGAGTAACGTAATGAAATGGAGAGTAATGTAATGGAATGTAATGGAATGGACAGGAATGTAATGGAACGGAGAGTAACGGAATGGAATGGAATGGAATGGAGAGTAACTGAATGGAAGCAATGGAATGGAGTGAAAAGGAATGGAATGGAATGGAAAGGACAGTAACGGAATAGAATGGAATGGAATGGAGAGTAACGGAATGGAATGGAGTGTAAAGGAATGGAATAGAATGGAATGGAGAGTCATGGAGTGGAATGGAATGGAATGGAGAGTAAAGGAATGGAACGAATTGGAAACAATGGAATGTTAAGGAGAGTAGTGGAATGAATTGGAATGGAATTTAAAGGAATGGAATGGAATGTATAGTAACGAATTGGAATGGAATGAATAGGAATGGAATGGAATTGCATGGAATGGAGAGTAACGGTATGGAATGGAGAGTAACGGAATGGAATGGAATGGAATGGAATAGAATGGAATGGAATGGAGAGTAACGGAATGGAATGGAGAGTATGGAATGGAAAGGAATGGAATGGAATAGAACGTAATTGAATGGAGAGTAACGGAATGCAATGGAATGGGTCTAATGGAATGGAATGGAATGGAATGGTAGGGAGAGTAAAGGAATGGAGTGGAATAGAATGGAATAGAATGGATGGTAACGGAATAGATTGGAATGGAATGGAATCGAATGGAATAGAAAGGAATGGAGAGTAACGGAATGGAATGGAATGGAAGGGAATGGAATGGAATGGAGAGTAACGAAACGGAATGGAGAGAACGGTAGAATGGAATGGAATAGAATGAAATGGAATAAATGGAGAGAAAAGGAATGGGATGGAATGGAATGGAATGGAATTGAGAGAATCAGAATGGAATGGAATGGAGAGTAATGGAATGGAATGGAGAGGAACGGAATGGAATGGAGAGGAAAGTAACGTAATGGAGAGAAACGGTGGAATGGAATGGGATAGAATGAAATGCAATAAATGGAGAGTAAAGGAATGGGGATGGAATGGAATGGAATGGAGAGTATCAGAATGGAATGGAATGGAATGGAATGGAATGGAGAATAACGGAATGGAATGGAATGGAATGGAGAGTAACGGGATGGAATGGAATGGAATGGAATGGAGATTAATGGAATGGAATGGAATGGAGAGTTCGGAATGGAATGGGATGAAGGGTAAAGGAATGGAATATAATGGAATGCAATGGAATGGAGTGTAAAGGAATGGAATGGAATGAAGAGTAAATGAACGGAATGGAATAGAATGGATTTGAATGGCATGGAGAGTAACGGAAAGGATTAGAATGGAACGAAAATAGAGATTAATGGAATGGAATGGAATGGAATTGGAATGGAATGGAGAGTAATGGAATGGAAAGGAATGGAATGGAATGGAGAGAAACCGAATGGAATGGAATGGAATGGAATAGAGAGTAACGGAAAGGAATGGAATGGAGAGTAATGGAAGGAAAAGGAATGGATTGGAATGGAATGGAATGGAATGTACAGGAGAGTAATGGATGGAATTGAATGGAGAGTAACGGAATTGAATGGAATGGAATGGAATGGAATTCAGTGGAATGGAATGGAGACCAATGGAATGGAATGGAAAGGAATGGAATGGAGAGTAAGGGAATGGAATGAAATGGAATGGATTGGAACGGAATGGAATGGATGGAGGGGAACGGTGCGGAACAAAGAGTAATGGAACAGATTGGAGAGTAATGGAATGGAATGTAGAGGAACGGAACGGATGGAGATTAACAGAATGGATTGGAAAGGAATGGAATGGAATGGAATGGATAGGAATGGAATGGATTGTATCAGAATAGAATGGAATGGAATGCAGAGTAATGGAACGGAATGGAATTCAATGGAATGGAATGGAATGGAATGCAATGAAGAGTAACCGAATGGAATGGAATGGAATGGAGAGTAACGGAATGGAATGAAATGGAATGGAGAGTAACGGAATGGAATGGAATGGAATGCAATGGAATGGAGAGTAAGGGAATGGAATGGAATGGAATGGAGCGGAAAGGAAGGAAAAGGAATGGATTGGAATGTAATGGAATGGATTGAATAGGAGAGTAAAGGATGGAATTGAATGGAGAGTAACGGAATGGAATGTAATGGAATTCAGAGGAATGGAATGGAGACTAATGGAATGGAATGGAAAGGAATGGAATGGAGAGTAACGGAAAGGTATGGAAAGGACTGGAATGGAAGGAAAGGAAATGGAATGGAATGGAATGGAATAGAATGGAATGGAATGGAGAGTAAGGGAATGGAATGGAGACTAACAGAATGGAATGGAATGGAATGGAGAGTGCGGAATGGAATGGAAAGGAATGGAGACTAAGGAAATGGAAAAGAATGGAATGGAATGGAAATAACGGAATAAAATGGAATGCAATGGAATGGAATGGAATGGAGAGTAACTTAATGGAATGGAATAGAATGGAGAGTAACGGAATAGAAAGAAATGGAATGGAGAGTAATGGAAAGGAATGGAATGGAATGGAATGCAATGGAATGAAATGGAGAGTAACGGAATAGAAGGGAATGGAATGGAATGGAGAGTAACAAAATGGAATATAATGAAATGGAATGGAGTGGAATGGAATGGAGAGTAACGGAATGAAAGGGAGAGGAATGGAATAGAATGGACTGGAATGTAATGCAATGGAGAGTAACAGAATGGAATGGAATGGAATGGAGAGTAACAGAATAGAATGGAAAGGAATGCAGAGTAACGGAATGGAATGGAAAGGAATGGAGAGTAACGGAATGGAATGGAAAGGAACGAATCGGAATGGAATGGAGAAAACAGAACAGAATGGACAGGAAAGGAACGGAATGGAGAGGAATGCAACAGATTGGAGAGTAACAAACCGGATTACAGAGGAATGGAAAGGAATGGAATGGAATGGAGAGTATGGGAATGGAATTGAATGCTATGGAATAGAATGGAATGGAGAGTAATGGAATGGGAAAGGATATTTAAAGGAAGGAAAAAGGGAAAGAATTGGGAAAGTAATGGGAAAGGAATGAATAGGGGATAAAGGATGGAATTGAATGGAGAGTAACAGAATTGAACGGAATGGAATGGAATTCAGAGGAATGGAATGGAGACTAATGGATGGAATGGAAAGGAATGGAATGGAGAGTAACGGAATGGAATGAAATGGAATGGATTGGAACGAAATGGAATGGACGCAGGGTAACGGTATGGAACAAAGAGTAATGGAACGGAATGGAGAGTAACGGAATGGAATGGAATGGAATAGAATGGACTGTATCCGAATGGAATGGAATGGAATGGAATGCAAAGTAATGGAATGGAATGGAATTCAATGGAATGGAATGGAATGGAATACAATGGAATGGAATGGAATGAAGAGTCACAGAATGGAATGGAATGGAATGGAATGAAGAGTAACGGAATGGAATGGAATGGAATGGAATGGAATGGAGAGCAATAGAATGGAATGGAAATGAATTGAATGGAATGGAGAGTATCAGACTGTAATGGAATGGAGTGGAATGGAATGGAATGCAATGGAATGGAGAGTAACGGAAAGGAATGGAATGGAATGGAATGGAAGGGAGAGTAACGGAAGGAAAAGGAATGGATTGGAATTAATGGAATGGAATAATAGGAGAGTAAAGGATGGAATTGAATGGAAGTAACGGAATGGATGTAATGGGAAATTAGGAAATGGAATGGAGACTAATGGAATGGAATGGAAAAGAATGGAATGGAGAATAACAGAAAGGTACGGAAAGGACTGGAATGGAAGGAAAAGGAATGGAATGGAATGGAATAGAATGGAATGGAATGGAGAGTAACGGAATGGAATGGAGACTAATGAAATGGGATAGAATGGAATGGAATGGAGAGTGTGGAATGGAATGGAAAGGTATGGAGACTAAGGAAATGGAAAGGAATGGAATGCAATGCAGAGTAACGGAATAAAATGGAATGGAATGGAATGGAATGGAGTGGAGAGTAACGTCATATCGGGAAAGGAGTGTAATGGAATGGAAAGAAATGGAATGAACAGTAATGGAAAGGAATGGAATTGAATGGAGTAGAATGAATGGAATGCAATGGAGAGTAACGGAATGGAATGGAATGGAATGGAATGGAGAGTAACAAAAGGAATATAATGAAATGAAATGGAATGGAATGAAGGGTAACGGAATGAAAGGGAGAGTAATGGAGTGGAATGGAATGGAATGGACTGGAATGGAATGGAATGGAGAGTAACGGAATGGAATGAAATGGAATGGAGAGTAATGGAATGGAATGGAATGGAACGAAACGGAATGGAATGGAGAGTAACAGGACAGACTGGAGAGGAACAGAACGGAATGGAGTGGAATGTAACAGATTGGAGAGTAACAGAACGGATTACAGAGGAATGGAATGGAATGGGATGGAGAGTACGGGAATGGAATTGAATGCTATGGAATGGAATGGAATGGAATGGAGAGTAACGGAATGGAATGGAATGGAATGGAATGGAATGAAATCGAAAGGAATGGAGAGTACCAGAGTGGAATTGAATGGAATGGAGAGTAACAGAATGGAATGGAATGGAATAGAGAGTAACGGAGTGGAATGCAATGGTTTCGAATCGAGAGTAACGGAATGGATTAGAATAGAATGGAATGGAATGGAGAGTAATGGAATGAAATGGAATGGAATGAAATGGAATGGAATGAAGTGTAACGTACTGGAATCGAATGGAATGGAATTGAGAGTAATGGAATGGAACGGAATGGAATGAAATGAAATGGAGAGTAACGGAATGGAATAGAATGGAATGGAATGGGGAGTAACAGAGCAGAATGGAATGGAATGGCGTGTAACGGAATGGAATGGAAAAGAATGGAAATGAATGGAATGGAATGCAATGGAATAGAATGCAATGGTATGGAGAGTAATGGAATGGAACGGAATGGAATGGAATGGAAAGTAATGAAAAGGAATGAAATGGAGAATAAGGGAATGGAATAGAATGGAATGGGAGATTAACGGAATGGAATGGAATGGAAGGAATGGAGAGTAATGGAATAGAATTCAATGGAATGGAATGCAACGGATTGGAGTGTAACGGAATGGAATGAAATGGAATGGATTGGAATGGAATGAAATGGAAAGGAATGGAATAGAATGGACATTAACAGAATGGAATGAAATGGAAGGAATGGAGAGTAACGGAATAGAATTCAATGCATTGGAATGGAATGGAATGGAGAGTAATGGAATGGAATGAAATGGAATGGAATGGAATGGAGAGTAACGGAATGGAATGAAATGGAATGGAATGGAGAGTAACGGAATGGAATGGAATGGAATGGAATAGGGATTTATGGAATGGAATGAAATTAAATGGAGTGTAACGGAAATGAATCGAATGGAAGGGAATGGAATGAAATGGAAAGGAATGGAGAGTAATGGAATGGAATGGATAGTAATGGAGTGGAATTGAATTGAATAGAATGGAATGGAATGGAATGGAGATTAACGGAATGGAATGGGATGGAAGGGAATGGAATGGAATGGAGAGGAATAGATTGGAATGGAATGGAATGGAATAGAATGGAATGGAATGGAGAGGAATGGAATGGAATGGAGTGAAGTGGAATGAAATGGAAGGGAGATTAACGGAATGGAATGGAGTGTAATGGAATGGAATCGAGAGGAATGGAATGGAATGGAATGGAGAGTAACGGAATGGAATGCAATGGAATGGAGAGAAACAAAATGGAATGGAATGGGATGGAATGGAGAGTAATGGAAGGAAAGGGAATGGATTGGAATGTAATGGAATGGAATGGATAGGAGAGTAAGGGATGGAATTGAATGGAGAGTAAAGGAATGGAATGGAATGGAATTCAGAGGAATGGAACGGAGACTAAGGGAATGGAATGGAAAGGAATGGAATGGAGAGAAACGGAAAGGTATGGAAAGAACCGGAAAGGAAGGAAAGGGAGTGGAATGGAATGGAGTAGAATGGAATGGAATGGAGAGTAACGGAATGGAATGGAGACTAACGGAATGGAATGGAATGGACTGGAGATTGAGGAATGGAATGGAAAGTAATGGAGATTAAGGAAACGGAGAGGAATGGAATAGAATGGAGAGTAACGTAATGGGATGTAATGGAATGGAGAGCAACGGAATGGAATGAAATGGAATGGAGAGTAATGAAAAGGAATGGAATGGAATAGAATGCATGGAATGCAATGGAGAGTAACGGAATGGAATGGAATGGAATGGAGAGTAACAAAATGGAATATAATGAAATGGAATGAAATGGAATGGAATGGAATGGAATGGAGAGTAACGGAATGAAAGGCAGAGTAATGGAATGGAATGGAATGGACTGGAATGGAATGGAGAGTAACGGAATGGAATGGAATGGAATGGAGAGTAACGGAATGGAATGGAATGGAATGGAATGAAGGGAACAGAATGGAGAGAAACAGAACAGAATGGAGAGGAATGGAACGGAATGGAGAGGAATGTAACAGATTGGAGAGTAACAGAACGGATTACAGAGGAATGGAATGGAATGGAATGAAATGGAGAGTATAGGAATGGAATTGAATACTATGGAATGGAATGGAATGGAGAGTAGTGGAATGGAATGGAATGGAATGGAGAGTAACGGAATGGAATGGAATGGAATGGAAGGGAGAGTAACGGGATGGAATGGAATGGTTTGGAATTGAGAGTAACAGAATGGATTAGAATGGAATGGAATGGAAAGGAGAGTAATGAAATGAAATGCAATGGAATGAAATGGAATGGAATGAAGTGTAACGTAATGGAATGGAATGAAGTTTAACGTAATGGAATGAAATGGAATGGAATGGAATGGAACGGAGAGTAAGGGATTGGAATGGAATAGAATCGAGAGTAATGGAATGGAATGAAATGGAATGGAATGGAGAGTAATGGAATGGAATGGAATGGAATCAAATGGAGAGTAAAGGATTGGAATGGAATGGAATGAAATGGAATGGAGAGTAATGGAATGGAATGGAGAGTAACGGAATGGAATTGAATTGAACACAATTGAAAGGAATGGAATGGAATGGAGAGTAACGCAATGGAATGGAATGGAATGGAGAGGAATGGATTGGAATGGAATGGAATGGAATGGAATTGAATGGAAAGAAATGGAATGGACTGGAATTGAGAGTAACAGAATGGAATGGAATGGAATGGAATGGAATGGAATGGAATGGAATGAAGAGTAATGGAATGGAATGGAATGGAAAGTAATGGAATGGAAGGGAAAGGAAAGGAATGGAATGGAGAGTAACGGAATGGAATGGAAGGGAATGCAATGGAGAGTAAAGGAATGGAATGAAATGGAATGAAATGGAATGGAGAGCAATTGAGTGGAATGGAAAGGAATTGAATGCAATGAAGAGTATCGGACTGTAATGGAATGGAGTGGAATGGAATGGAGTGTAACGGAAAGGAATGGAATGGAGAGTAACGGAATGGAATGGAATGGAATGAACAGAGAGTAATGGAATGCAATGGAAAGGAAAGGAGAGTAACGGAATGGAATGGAATGGGATGGAACACAACAGAACAAGGGGAACAGTACGGAATGGAGAGTAACCGATCGGAATGGAGAGTAACGCAACAGAATGCTGAGTAACGGAACGGAATGGAGAGTAACAGACTGTAATGGCGAGAAACGGAATGGAATGGAATTGAATGGGATGGAATGGAATGGAGAGTAATGGAATGGAATGGACTGGAATGGAAAGGAATGGAGAGAATCGGAAAGGAATGGAATGGTATGGAATGGAATGGAAAGGAAAGAAATGGAATGGAATGGAATGGAATGGAGTAGAGAGTAACCGAATGTAATGGAGAGTAATGGAATGGAATGGAATGGAATGGAGAGTAACGGAATGGAATGAAATGGAATGGAAAGGAATGGAAAGGAATAGAATGGAATGGATTGGAATGGATTGCAATGGAGTGGAGAGTAACGGAATGGAATGGAACGGAAAGGAATGCAATGGAGTGGAATGGAATGGAGAGTAACAAAATGGAATACAATGAAATGGAATGCAGAGCTACGGAATTGAAAATGAGAGTAACGGAATGGAATGGACTGGAATGTAATGGAATGGAGATTAATGGAATGGAATGGAATGGAATGGAGAGTAAACAGAATTGAGTGGAATGGAATGGAATGGAATGGTAAAAAATGGAACGGAATGGAGAGTAACGGAACAGAATGGAGAGGAACGGAATGGAATGGAGAGGAATGTAATACATTGGAGAGTAATGGAACGGAATACAGAGGAATGGAATGGAATGGAATGGAATGGAGAGTATTGGAGTGGAATGGAATGCTATGGAATGGAATGGAATGGAGAGTCACAGAATGGAATGGAATGGAATGGAGACCAACGGAATGAAATGGAGAGTAACGGAATGGAATGGAATGATTTGGATTTGAGGGTAGTGAAATGTATTAGAATGGAAAGGAATGGAGAGTAATGAAATGAAATGGAATGGAATGAAGTGTAACATACAGAATGGAATGGAATGGAATGGAACGGTAAGTATCGGAATGGAATGGAATGGAATGAATTGGAATGGAGAGTAACGGAATGGAATGGAATACAATGGAATGGAATGGAAAGTAACGGAGCGGAATGGAATGAAATGGAATGGAGAGTAACGGAGTGGAATGGAATAGAACGGAAATGAATGGAATGGAATGCAATGGAATAGAATGCTATGATATGGAGAGTAACGGAATGGAATGGAATGAAATGGAATGGAAAGTAACGGAATGGAATGAAATGGAGAAGAAGGGAATGGAATGGAATCGAAAGGAATGGAATGGAATGGAACGGAGATTAATGGAATGGAATGGAATGGAAGGCATGGAGAGTGACAGAATAGAATCCTATGGAATGGAATGGAATGGAGTGTAACGGAATGGAATTTAATGGAATGGAGTATAACGGAATGGAATTTAATGGAATGGAATGGAATGGATTGGAATGGAATGGAATACAACGGAGATTAATGGAAAGGAATGGAATGGAAGGAATGTAGAATAACGCAACAGAATTCAATGGAATGGAATGGAGAGTAACGGAACGAAATGGAATGGAATGGAATGGAATGGAGAATAACGGAATGGAATGAAATGGAATGTAATGGAGAGTAATGGGAAAGGAATGCAATGGACTGGAGAGTAATGGAATGGAGTGAAATTAAACGGAGAGTAACGGAAATGAAGGGAATATAATGGAATGGAAAGGAGAAGAATGGAATGGAATGGAGAGTAACGGATGGAATTGAATGGAATAGAGTGGAATGGAATGGAATGGAGAGCAACGGAATGGAATGGAAAGAATTGAGTGGAATGGAATGGAGAGGAATAGATTGGAATGGAATGGAATGGAATAGAATGGAATGGAATGGAGAGTAACGGAATGGAATGGAATGGAATGAAGAGAAACCAAATGGAATGGAGTGGAATGGAGAGTAACGGAATGGAATGGAATGGAATGGAATGAAGAGTAATGGAAGGAAAAGGAATGGATTGGAATGTAATGGAATGGAATGAATAGGAGAGTAATGGATGGAATTGCATGGAGAGTAACGGAATGGAATGGAATGGAATGGAATGGAATTCAGAGGAATGGAATGGAGACTAATGGAATGGAATGAAAAGGAATGGAATGGAGAGTAACGGAAAGGTATGGAAAGGACTGGAGTGGAATGGAATAGAGTAGAATGGAACGGAATGGAGAGTAACGGAATGAAATGGAGACTATTGCAATGGAATGGAATGGAATGGAGAGTGAGGAATGGAATGGAAAGGAATGGAGACTAAGGAAATGGAATGGAATGGAGAGTAACGTAATAGAATGGAATGGAATGGAGAATAACGGAATGGAATGAAATGGAATGGAGAGTAATGGAAGGAAATGGAATGGAACGGAATGCATGGAATGCAATGGAATGCAATGGAGAGTAACGGAATGGAATGGAATGGAATGCATGGAATGCAATGGAATGCAAAGGAGAGTAGCGGAATGGAATGGAATGGAATGGAATGGAGAGTAACAAAATGGAATATAATGAAATGGAATGGAATGGAATGGAATGGAGAGTAATGGAATTAAAGGGAGAGTAATGGAATGGAATGGAATGGAATGGAATGGAATGGAATTGAATGGAGAGTAACGGAATGGAATGAAATGGAATGGAGAGTAATGGAATGGAATGGAATGGAAAGGAACGAAATGGAATGGAATGGAGAGTAACAGAACAGAATGGGGAGGAATGGAACGGAATGGAGAGGAAGGTGACAGATTGGACAGTAACAGAACGGATTACAGAGGAATGGAATGGAATGGAATGGAGAGTATGGGAATAGAATTGAATGCTATGGAATGGAATGGAATGGAGAGTAGCGGATTGGAATTGAATGCTATGGAATGAAATGGAGAGTAATGGAATGGAATGGAATGGAAAGGAGAGTAACAGGATAGAATGGAATGGTTTGGAATTGAGAGTAACAGAATGGATTAGAATGGAATGGAATGGAAATGAGAGTAATGAAATGAAATGCAATGGAATGAAATGGAATGGAATGAAGTGTAACGTAATGGAATGGAATGAAGTTTAACGTAATGGAATGAAATAGAATAGAATGGAATGGAACGGAGAGTAAGGGAATGGAATGGAATAGAACTGAGAGTAATGGAAAGGAATGAAATGGTATGGAATGGAATGGAATGGAGAGTAATGGAATGGAATGGAATGGAATCGAATGGAGAATAAAGGAATGGAATGGAATGGAATGGAATGGAGAGTAATGGAATAGAATGGAGAGTAACAGAATGGAATTGAATTGAACAGAATTGAAAGGAATGGAATGCAATGGAGAGTAACGCAATGGAATGGAATGGAATGGAATGGAGAGGAATGGATCGGAATGGAATGGAATTGAATGGAAAGGAATGGAATGGACTGGAATGGAGAGTAACAGAATGGAATGGAATGGAATGGAATGGAATGGAATGGAAAGTAATGGAATGGAATGGAATGGAAAGGAATGGAATGGAGAGTAATGAAATGGAATGGAATGGAATGGAATGGAATGAAATGGAATGGAGAGCAATTGAATGGAATGAAAAGGAATTGAATGGAATGGAGAGTATCAGACTGTAATGGAATGGAGTGGAATGGAATGGAGTGTAACGGAAAGGAATGGAATGGAGAGTAACGAAATGGAATGGAATGGAATGGAATAGAGAGTAACGGGATGCAATGGAAAGGAAAGGAGAGTAACGGAATTGAATGGAATGGAATGGAATGGAATGGAATGGAACACAACGGAACGAGGGGAACAGTACGGAATGGAGAGTAACCGAATGGAATGGAGAGTAACGCAACGGAATGCTGAGTAACGGAACGGAATGGAGAGTAACAGACTGTAATGGAGAGAAACGGAATGGAATGGAATTGAATGGAATGGAATAGAATGGAGAGTAATGAATGGAATGGACTGGAATGGAAAGGAATGGAGAGTATTGGAATGGAATGGAATGGTATGGAATGGAATGGAAAGGAAAGAAATGGAAGGGAATGGAATGGAATGGAATGGAGTAGAGAGCAACCGAATGTAATGGACAGTAAAGAAATGGAATGAAACGGAATGGAAAGTAATGGAAAGGAATGGAATGGATTGGAATGGAATGGAATGGAATGGAGTGGAGAGTAACGGAATGGAATGGAAAGGAATGGAATGGAATGGAATGGATTGGAATGGAATGGAGAGTAACAAAATGGAATACAGTGAAAAGGAATGGAATGGAATGGAGAGTAACGGAATGAAAATGAGAGTAACAGAATGGTATGGAATGGAATGGACTGGAATGTAATGGAATGGAGATTAATGGAATGGAATGGAATGGAATGGAAGAGTAACAGAATGGAGTGGAATGGAATGGAATGGAATGGTAAGAAATGGAACGGAATGGAGAGTAATGGAACAGAATGGAGAGGAACGGAACGGAATGGAGAGGAATGTAATACATTGGAAAGTAATGGAACAGAATACAGAGGAATGGAATGGAATGGAATGGAATGAAATGGAGAGTATTGGAGTGGAATGGAATGCTATGGAATGGAATGGAATGGAGAGTCACAGAATGGAATGGAATAGAATGGAGACCAACGGAATGGAATGGAATGGATTGGAGAGTAACGGAATGGAATGGAATGATTTGTATTTGAGAGTAATGAAATGTATTAGAATGGAAAGGAATGGAGAGTAATGAAATGAGATGGAATGGAATGAAATGGAATGGAATGAAGTGTAACCTACAGAATGGAATGGAATGGAATGGTGAGTAACGGAATGGAATGGAATGGGATGAATTGGAATGGAGAGTAACAGAATGAAATGGAATAGAATGGAATGGAATGGAATGGAAAGTAATGGAGCGGAATGGAATGAAATGGAATGGAGAGTAACGGAGTGGAATGGAATAGAATGGAAATGAATGGAATGGAATGGAATGCAATGGAATAGAATGCTATGGTATGGAGAGTAATGGAATGGAATGGAATGAAATGGAAAAGAAGGGAATGGAATGGAATCGAAAGGAATGGAATGGAATGGAAAGGAGATAAACGGAATGGAATGGAATGGAAGGCATGGAGAGTGACAGAATAGAATCCAATGGAATGGAATGGAATGAAATGGAGTGTAACGGAATGGAATTTAATGGAATGGAATGGATTGGAATGGAATGGAATGGAATGGAATACAATGGAGATTAATGGAATGGAATGGAATGGAATGAAAGGAGAATAATGCAATAGAATTCAATGGAATGAAATGGAGAGTAATGGAACGAAATGGAATGGAATGGTATGGAATGGAGAATAATGGAATGGAATGGAGAGTAATGGAATGCAATGCAATGGACTGGAGAGTAATGGAGTGGAGCGAAATTAAATGGAGAGTAACGGAAATGAATGGAATAGAATGGAATGGAAAGGAGAGCAATGGAGTGGAATGGAGAGTAACGGAAAGTAATTGAGTGGAATAGAATGGAATGGAATGGAATGGAGAGTAACGTAATGGAATGCAAAGAATTGAGTGGAATGGAATGGAATGGAATGGAGAGGAATAGATTGGAATGGAATGGAATGGAATAGAATGGAATGGAATGGAGAGTAATGGAATGGAAGGGAATGGAGTGAAGTGGAATGGAATAGAAGGGAGAGTAAGGGAATGGAATGGAATGGAGAGGAATGGAATGGAGAGGTATGAAATGGAATGGAATGGAGAGTATCGGAATGGAATGGAATGGAATGGAGAGTAACCAAATGGAATGTAAAGGAATGGAGAGCAAGGGAATGGAATGGAATGGAATGGAATGGAATGGAATGGAATGGAATGGAATGGAGAGTAACGGAATTGAATGGAATGGGATGGAATGGAATGCAATGGAGAATAATGGAATAGAATCGAATGGAATGGAATGGAGAGTAACAGAATGGAATGGAAGGGAATTAGCCTTTAGGCAGAAGATTCCAGTGTCTGCACATGCAATGTTATTACCACAGTGTGGACTTGACTCCTTCACTATTCTTCTCCCTGTTGGATTGTTTCTGAGATCTCTTTTGCCATGGTCTCACACGAACCTCAAACTGATTAAAATGTCCTTTTCCTTACACATTACCTAATTGGAAAAGGAAATGTCCTTTTCCTTACACATTACCTAATTGGAAAAGGAAATGTCCTTTTCCTTACACATTACCTAATTTTGTATTGTTTTAAGCTACAACATTTGTGGTAGTGTATTGCAGCAGCAATGGAAAACTAAAATAAATTTGTTTCCATATAGTTCTTGTGGTTAGAAATCTAAAATGGATTGGCCTGGCTGAGATCCTTCTGGAGACTCTAAGAAGGAATCTATTTTCTTGTTTCCAGAGGTGGCCTTTATTCCTTGACTCCTGGCCTGATTCTTCATCTTCAAAGCTGGCAGGGTAGCATCTACCAGTCTTTCTCTCTCTCAGCTTCTGTCCTTACATTGCCTTTTTCTTTTTCTGACCCTCCTGCTTCCCCCTTAGAAGGACCCCTCTGATTATATCAGGCCAACTGCAAGATTCTTAATTCAGCCACATCTGCAAGTCATTTTCATCCTGTATCAAATCCATAGGTCCCATGAACTAGGAAGTGGACAACTTTGGGAGGACATTATTTAGTCTACCACAATCTCCTAGACCTGGACACTGGGGAATTTGAGGTTGCTTCCTCTTGCAAAAAGTGCTTCTTTCTTAGGGAAAAGACAGCAGAATAAGTAAATGAATGAAAGGACACTTGGATCCTTCATTCCTGCCATGGTGTATCCTGCTCACCATAGACAATAATAGACCATTAAAAATGGTGATGTCAAAAGCTTAAACATGCCCTGTTTCTTTAGAAAGAACTAAGAATTTGGCAGCAACTCCAGGTTCACCACTCACAAGCTGTGTCATTGTGGGCCCATCACATCTTCTCTTGGCAAAGTTACTCTTGTTCCTGCTTTATGAACCCATTTGGGGGACAGTAGCTTTCATGCCTTCCACAAAAGGTGACTTGGGGAAATAATTTCTAGATAATTAATGTGAAGGGGCTTTCATAAAGAAAATGCTCATACATGTAAATTGTTAGATGTTATCTCCTCTGTCCTCACCACACCCTGAGTCAGGTAAAGGGTCCATCTCCACTTTGGTGGTAGAGAATAATAGTGCAAGCATTTGAGACTCAAGAAGGATGGTAAGCCTGTTTGCTTGGGCTGCCTGTGGTGGGGATGTGGAAGGAGCATGACCCAGAGATAACTGCAGTTGTAGGAGGCAAGTGAGTGACGTGAAAGAGCTGGGGTCCCAAGAAAGGCAGAACAGCAGAGCTTCCCAGAAGTGCTGCCTGAATCTGAGTAGGGTAGAGTTCTCTAGACAGTGTCCAGAGGAAAAGGATGCAGACAGGCTCTCTGCAGAGTCTCCTTTGGATCCATAAAATTTGGTACACAGTGGGTGCTCCAAAGATGTTCATTTGATATCAAGTCACAGGCAATAAAGGTAGCCAAAATTTGGGGCTATTTATAAGATTACTCGGGCAAAACTGGGGTGTATTTTAATCCAAAATACCCAGGAGACTAAGACCAAAGGATTGGGTTCAAAAATCCAGATAATACACAGGGAATCCTAGTTACCTGAATCTGAGAAGTTAGAAAGCCACGTAAGAAAGTAAAGTTGCCCTAAACAACTATACTTCCTACAAACTGGCCACTTGTAACAATTATCTCTCCTAAATGTAGCTGCTCCCTTATTCCCAACATATTTCTTCCCAGCCCCTCAATCAACACCCCCACCCAGACATCCAATTCCTTATAGGTCACCTTCTCTCTGAGTCAAAATCTTGCCTGATAGTCCAATGTAGCTGGCTTGCAAAGTGAAATGTGAAATCTGACAATAGATGCAGGATTTCATAAAGTCATGGGCCAGGATGTGGGGGTCTCCTCCCATCTTGGGATGAAGGATGTCATTGATAATGATGATGAAGCAGGGGTGAGCCTCTTCAAGCCAAAGAGGAGAAGATGCTCAGGAAGATGGCCAACAGGATGTGCCTTCAGAGAGAATTACACGAGTACCAAGGATTATCAAAGGCCATTAGAGAAAGAAAATCCCTGCGTGTGTCTGCAGAAGTGACCCTCTTTATGGCCTTGCTGATAATCTCAGTGTGTAAAATGAAGGCTACTTTATTGTACTGACATGTAGTGTTGCCAGAAAAAAATCACCCAGATGAAAAATGATCAACATTTGACTCCTGCATATTTCATAAGAACTGAGGCTTAGGTATAACTCTAACCAAAATTCTGTGCAATATCAGATAACACAAACTTATTTTCAGAATGTTTATTTCAGTTTTCAGGATAAAGTCCTGATAACTATGCTCTGAAAAAAAATTATCTTTACATATTCATGTCCAGCATGAAGTTTGGGTCCCTATTTTACTTAAGTGAATTTTCTCATGGCCTTCCTCCAGTATCCTAAGGACACCCCATGCCTCATCCTGTCTGCCCAGGCTCCAGTGTGGAGTCAGGGAGCACCTTGGTGTGCCACCACATTATCCTGCCCTCTGTCCCTCTACCTCTGAGGAAGCCTCCGTTCCAGTGAAACACAGCGCAGTTTGTTCCAGCAGAGTCTTCCTTTGTTCTTGGTAACTATTCCATTTCCAACTTTTTCTAGGACTTTCCCTGAGAACTGTAGTTATGAAATGAGCTGCTTCTAACACCTCCTGGGATCAATTTATCTACAGCTGTTGGTGCTATCCTAGGGGCAAGGAGTCTAAGATTTAATAGACAGAGGCATTTGGATGCCTCTCAAAGCTTCCCTCATCAAAGCTGCTGAAGCATGAGCCCATCTGGGTTGGGTGACAGTCTAAGCTTCCTTTCCTAGGCAGCTCCATGAGTTTTTTTTCCAAAACCTTAACCAGAAAAAAACATAATATTGTTATTTTTTAAATTTCTATTTTTTTAATTGAATTTTTTTGTTTTTTGAGATGATATCTTGTTTGTTGTCAGGGCTGTAGTGCTGTGGCATGATCAGAGCCCACTGCGACCTCGAATTCCTGGGCTCAAGTGATCTTCCTACCTCAACCTCCTGAGTAGTTAGCACTATAGGAAAATGCCACCACACCTGGCTTATTTTCTTATTTTTTGTAGAGGCAGGGTCTCACTATGTTACCCAGCCTGGTCTCGAACTCCTGACCTCAAATGATTCTACCACTTTGGCCTCCCAAAGCACTAGGATTATAGGCTACGACTTTTAAAAACATATTTATTGAGATATAATTCACATACCATAAAATTTACCCATTAGTAGTGTATGAGTCAGTGGTTTTAATATAGTCACAGATACGTGCAACCATCTCTGAAGTCAATTTTCGAATGTTTTTATCACCTCAAAAACAATCCTTGTACTTTTTAACTATTATCTTCCTACCCCTTTGCTCTCCCTCCTCTAGGTAACCCCTAAGCTACCTTCTATCTCAGTAGATGCTCCTAATCTGAATGGAATCACACAATAGGTGGTCTTATGTGTCTGGCTTCTTTCACTAGGCTTGTTTTCAAGGTTCAGCTGTGTTACAGCAAGTATTACTACTTCATTCCTTTTATGGTCAAATAATCTTACATGATGGATAGAACACATTTTGTTTATCCATTCATCAGTCGATGTATATTTGATTTGTTTCCATCTTTTGGCTATTGTGAATAATGCTATGGACATCTATATATGGGTTTTTGTATAGACATATGTTTTATTTTTCTTGGGAGAGCACTGTGGTTTAACCATACTCAGCACAGATCACCAAGAGACTCCTTAAGGAGATTCTCGGGGTAAGACGTATGGGCCACCAGACCAGTGGAAGGAGGATTCTGAGCAGAAACAGAGCCTGGTCTATCTGCGGCCTTTCAGGTCAGGCTATGGGCCTGGAACCTGTCACCTTAGGCTATCAAAACAGCCAACCACTCTTCTCCTTTAAAACCGAAGTCTTTGGGTTCACAGGGTTAATCCATTTTAATAGAATAATCTATTTTAATATCACTCTAATTTTGCTTTGTTTCCAAAGCATCAAGTTCCTAAGAAAAGACAGAGTGAAGGCCATAGACCAGCTGAGAACAAATGACATCAGTTTTGCCCACTTGTCTTTGCAATATCCTTGCCTTTTCACCTCTACACAGTGCCATAAAAAAAGGCACAAAGAAAGAGCTGGATGCAACCCTGGGTTAAGGCAAGCATAAACCCTGCTATCCAAGAACAAGCTGCTTCTAAAGCTCAGTGAGCAATCATAGTGTTTTTCTGTACCAGCAGATTCCATATCTTTCCATGCTGTCCCTCCTCTCAGGTCCCATAGAACCTATTAATTTTCTAGAACTTCAATGTAAGAGGCAGGATGAGACTATACCATATTATATCAAAACCAGGAGAAATACCAGGGGGTTAATTCTAAGATTATATGTAAGGAAAATTCCTTAACTCCTTGTGCCTCCATTTCCTCATCTATAAAATTGGCATAATAAAATAATACCCACTTCAAGGAGATTATTTAAGCCCTAAAGAGATTAATTTTCTTTTTCTTAAACCTCAGAAAATATTCTACATGGCATTCTCTCCTTCTCCAGTGGAGCCAAGGAAGTTCTCTTGACCTTCTTAAAAAGGAAAAGCTTCCCTGAGAGTTAACTTAGCCTCTTTCTATTCTAATTTCCCTTACCCCAGCATCTCCTGCTGTGCAAATTGTAGGTCCAAAGTTTCCATACCTTGCATGGCCTGCAGACATCCTGGGGAAGACACCTCCACACTAATCAGTCTTCCAGAAAACAGAATTTTACCCCTGTCAGCACCAACACCTTGGTTTCATTTTATTATCTTGATGGAAACTTTTCTCAAAAGTCTCATGTTTCCCAACATCTTTAAGAAGAGTTTAGACTAAGCATGATTTAACCTTTTCTCATTGACTTCGTGCTTGGGCTATAAATGTACTTCAAGCTAAAACATAGAGTTGCATTTGAACTTCATACCAGCCATATCTGTCTCTAAGTGCTAGAAAAGTCAGATTTTATATGATCTTTACCCAGACCTCTGACTTTCATAAGCAGAATTGTACCCTTCCCCTAGATGCCCATTACCTTAATTTTTCATAGGTTAGTATAGAGGGGATATGAGTGAATCACCTAACAAAATAAATACATTTTTGAAAAGTCATTTATAATAATAAGGAAATACTCACTAACACTAAGAAGCCCTTTACTTTTGCCTGTCTTTGTTTTTGTTTTTGTTTTTGTTTTGAGTTGGACTCTCACTCTGTCACCCAGACTGGAGTGCAGTGGCCGCTCCCGGCCACCGCAGCCTCAACCTGCTGGGCTCCGGCGATCCTTCCACCTCAGCCTTCCAAATAGCCAGAATTATAGGCATGCGCTATCACGCCCAACTGATTTTTTGATTTATTGTAGAGATGAGGTCTCGCTGCCCAGGCGGGTCTTGAACCCAAAGGCACAGGATTACAGGCTGAGCCATGGAGCCCAGCTTGCCTGCCTTTGGTTTAAGCACTTCATATGTATTACTTTGCTTAGTTTGCATATCAACTCTTTGAGCTGGTGTTATTTCATTATGCATTTTATAGATGAGGAAACTGAGGTATGAGTAATTAAGGAATTGTCCCCAGGTCAAACAGGTAAGAAGTAGATCAGGGCTTCTAATTCAAACCATTTAGTTCAGAGACATGACCTTTGTTAAGCAGTGCCTATGATTATGGGTCACAACCAACAGATTATGATTAGAGTTAACTTAACGAAAAAAATTTAACCAGCACTTTAAAAGATGAAATAGAGAAAAATGGAACAGAAAATCTTTCCGTCCAGAGTACATGGTAAGGAAGAAAGAACTATTCCATGAAACTTTTGGTTTGGGTCTACATACACACACCTATATGTGAGTGTGTCTACTGAATCACAATGAAAAATATATTTTTTCCTGTGAGGTTTTGTCAAAAATGTTTGGAAAATAATGCACAAAAATTATTTTTTTAACGGATGGATTGTCCTTTACTTTGGGAAAGGCAGTGGTATTAACTTACTTGAAGCAAACATCCAATTCAAATGGTGAGTTAAGCACCAGCCCTACGTTGTATGGCCATGTGTTTAAAACCTGAAGCTCTGAAATCAGACTTTCCTGTTCTTGAACTTCCCGCTTGCATCCTTTGGGCAAACTGCTCAACCTCCTGAGTCCCAGGTTCTCTTGGAACTAGTGCCTCTTTTGCAGAGGCCCTTGCCAGGACACAACGGGATAGAACGTACATCACATGTTTAGTAAAGAGCCCGGCACTTAGTAAGCCTTGGAGGCTTGATGACTCTTGCACTTTAACCACACCTTTCACCCCAGAGCAGATGTGCCCAGAAAGTGATGGCTTTGACAGCTGTTGTGTCTGCCTGTGAAGCCCAAGGCACTTCGACCCAAGGCTGACGGGTGTAGGGAGAGGAGATCATAGCCACAATCCCATATGTGGGTCCCTACAGAAAGCAGAAATCCACTTTGGTTCTAAATCGCTTGATTTTGTCATGCAAACCTTTCTAGGTTCACAAGCCTCTTCAGCCAGATCTGTCAGAGAGTAGCCCTTTTGGGTATATTAACACCCATTTACAACCTACACCAACTCTTCACATGTAAATAAAATAGCCTACTTTGTTTGACAAGCCATGAGAAATTAGCCTCTCAGAAGAAGCAGCTGTTCCTTAATGTATAAGGAATATTCTAGAAATAACACTTAAGCCATGAAGATTTCCTCGCCCTAAATGCTTTCCAGCTACATCAGGATTAGGCCATCCCATCCTGATAAATGGAAATAATGACTTTTTCCAGGTTCTAATGAGGTATTGACAAGGATTTGACAAGCCTTTATGTAATAGGGTGCCTCCTGACCCTAAACTCGACAAATAGGGTCAAAGTCCCCCACAGGGCACCCTTACCTTGTGCACCTTCAGGGAAGTGGCCTCATGGCTTCATGACATTGCCTTGTGACCAGCCTCATACACCACAGGACCTTGGTCAATCTACTTTGCAAAAGTGACTAAACTTCCAGGAACTAACAGCATTTACATGTAGAAAGCAACAGTGAATAGCTTTGGTACAGGGCCTCAGAGTTTACAAACTTTTGTGTGCATCCCCTCATGTAATCTTTACTGAAATGTACCCCTTGGTTAAGGTGGACAGATATTGCTATAATCAAGAAGATGAAATGGAGCTTGAGAGCAATAAGTAGAATAGAGGCTTCAGTGTCTGACACCTCAACTCACTACTTGTGTGTTGTTGGAGAAATGACATACGCTCGTCAAGAAAAGACTTGCAATCCTTACCAAAAAAAATGCAGATTAAAACATTGTGAGGAGTGAATAAGCTAAGAGGCATAAAACCCTCACTTCATAATAGGTGCTCAATAAATCTCAGCTGCTAGCTCCCTCTCACCTCCTTTCCCTGTCCCACTGACTTCATAATCTGCTCTTCCATAATATTGAATAAAGTTTTGCCTTGCTGCTTAAAAATTTTTAGCATTCTGACTTTAAAGAGACAGGCAATGAGAGGTATTGTGTTTTCCACAGTAGCCTACAGAAATAAATACATAGGGGAGAAATGAATCCAAAGGGAACAAAAATAATTAACTGGGTGATGGATTTAGGCAACAGGTAGCTCAGCCAGCATCTGAGCTAAGACCACAGAACTAGGAATAGGCAAGGGGTTTTACTGGTGTTTTTCAGTCTATACCCAAAGACAACTAACTGACCACAGAACCACAGATAAGAAGGTAGCAGTTGATTTACAAGCATTCATGGCCCAAGGACTGAAGTATTTCTTTGCTTGCTTTCTCTTATTCCTTCTTCTGGCAAATTCTACTGGCCCAGGAGAATATGCACCTCTGTGAATTCATTAGCAACTAAACAGATCCCATTACAACTCAATCACCAATGGATAAAGTGGCATCTCTCAAATATCGGTAAACAAAATCTACTCAGTCCATTTAAAGAAAATATGGAGGGAGGAAATAAGAACTTTTTATTGCTAGAAGGGAAGAATTAAGAGGGTTCTAGCATAAAGAAAAGGCAAATATTTAAGGTGATGGATATCCCAAGTACATTGATTTGATCTTTACAAATTATATGAATGTATTACATTATCACATGTACCCCCAAACTCTGTACATCTATTATGCATCAATAAAAAAAGAACATTTTTAAAGCAGGCTAAAAAAATACTCCAACCTTTGCCAGCAGAATAGAAAACGAGTGCTGGTAGGCATATTATATTTGCCTGTTAACTTACAGAACTATAAGAAAGTAAGACAGATGAGAAATGAACCCTCCCATTAAGAAAGACCTCTTTGAATATTAGACAGTTAAGGTCAAAACCATTCTAGAGTTCCATTTTCTTTTATGTTCCCTGTATTTTATGTACTCTGTTTCCTTCTTTTATTAGAATCAAGATTGTGCCAATAAAAATATTGTTGCCCCAGACTGCCCTCCCATCTCAAAAGGTATTCTTGAAACCTTTCTTTCTTCTTGTCAAAGGACAATGTGCTCATTCTCCCAAAGGCAAACATGGCCTCCAGCTCAATGCACAGGTCACCCCAGCATGGACCCACAAGAGCTATGATGAAGGACGGTCAGATGATGAAAGCTCTTGTCTTTCCTCTGGGTGAATCTAGGTTCACAAACCCCAGATCAGAGGCACTGAGGAGTAACATTATCATTTTTCTTCATTTTAGACAAGGAAATCTGTTTTATAAATGCCGCCAAATGTAAGGTTAATCAGAAACTGCCCCAGAGGAGAGAGAAGGAGTTGACGGTGTATTCAAGGACTCAGGTCCTCCAGTGACCTCTTGCCTGGTCCAGAGGATGCAGTGTGGCTGGAGGACAAGGTCCCTCTCAGGGACGATGTTCCATCAGCATCATGGAGCCAACAGTTTGTGATGAGGAGCCCAATTGTATTGTGAGACAAATTTAAAAATAGATGGTACAGATCTAGCAGAGGAGAAATCACAAAGTAAATTGGCTTTTGCAATCAACTGTGATAAACAGTGGGAAGTAATGGAAATGTAATTGTGGAGCCCTTGGATGAGGTATTAAGCTTTGAACAGGACAATTCACATTAGCAAACACCAGTATGATCCTTTGGGTGGGAGGGCTTGTGGGTTTGATTTGATTCGCGTTCCTGTTTCAGTCCTGTTCACCACATTTTCTCCAAAGGCTTGCAAAAGAGGAGGGGAGTGGATGAAGACGTTATCCAGCAAAATATTATTCTTGCCTTTTGAAGAGACTATAGCCACAATCCCTTAGTCATACGTGAGTCGCCTAGAGGGAGCAGAAATCCACTTGTGTTTCAAATCAGTGGATTTTGTCATGCAAACTTATTTGGGTTCACAAACCCCAGATCAGAGACATTGAGGAGTAGCATTATCATTTTTCTTCATTTAAAAATACAAAGAAGTCTGTTTTTTCAATGTCCCCAAATGTAAGGTTAGTCAGAAACTGCCCCAGAGGAGAGAGAAGGAGCTGGAAGTGTGAAGGCACTGAAAAGTTTAATCCTGACTCTGCCACCTGAGGTCTGCACAGCCTTGGGCAAGGTGCTGAATCTCTCTAAACCTCAGGTTTCTCATATGTGAAATGGAGATAATAATGGTGGCCTGAGCATAGGGTTATTCTGAGAACTACATAAGGCAATATGTGAAAAGTATTTGGTGATGTTGCCAGGCAAAAAGAGGGCAGCAATAAATGGTAGTTCTTGTTGCCATTCAGTTTTGTGTGTCATTCAATGGCAGGCAGACACCCCTGCCTCCTTCCTGCTTTCTCCATTGGTCTTTCATCTTCTTTGATAAGAACATCTAAGGAATTTACATCTTCTTTCTGATGCAGCCAAAGCTGAAGAAGACATATCTCCTTAACCCAATTCAATTGCAACCCTGTGGCCCAAGAAGCACAAAGAGAGAAGCTGACTTCAAATGCAATGGAGTCTTTAAACGTGGGGCAGTACATTTAACCTTGGAGGGGCCAATTCCCTGGGCCACATGAGTCTGAACTTTCAGAGATGGAAAGACTAGACTGGTCATAGTTAAGACTAGTCTTTACTCAAACTCACAGAAAACTCTATTTCCAGATACAGTCACATTAGGGGTTGGGGATTCAGCATATGAATTTGGAAGGAACATATTTCACTCCTTACCAGAGAGTACAAGTGACTATCATAGTCTAGGCATTGCATCTCTTGTAGCATAAAGGAGAAAAGGAATGCAAAAAACTACATGTTCCTTTTTCAGGAAGAACTTATGTCCCATGGGCATCCCTACCTGCAAGGAATACTCAGAAGTGAGAGAGAAGAGACAGGGAGGAAGAGACTGGGATTGCCTGTATAAGTAGTTTGCCAAGGTAGGTGAACTCATAGTTGTTTTGAAAGTAGTGAAATGGTAAAGCTCTCAGGAGAATCTTCATCTTTTTGAAAATGACTCTACAACAAGAGTTGGTTTTTGTTTTTGTTTTTTCTCTTAAAGGGGCTGTTGACAGATGAACAAAAAACCCCACTTAGATACCGTATTAGTTACTTTTGCTGCATAACAAGCCATCCCAAAAGTTAGTAATTCAATGGTTGGCAATTTTAGTTGGACTTCTCTGGGTGATTCTTCTTCTGATCTTGGCAGGGCTCACACATGCACCAAGGTCAGCGATCAATTTAGCTGGGACTGGCTGGGATGGCTTGTCTCTGCTCCACATGGTTTCTCATCCTTCAGCAGGCTAGCCTGGGTTCATTCACATGATGCCTGGACAGACTTCTCAAGAGGAAGAGAACTGTCACTTCCCTCCGGTCACATTCCACTGGCTAAAGCAAATCACAGTGTTAGCCCAGATTCAAGGATGTGGAAACAGGACTACCGTTTATTGAACAAATCTGTAAAATCACATTGCAAAGGCCATGAATATAGGAAAGGATGGAGGAGAAGTGTGGCCATTTTTACAATCCTATTATCATAGATACATTGGTAACACTATGGGAAGCATGCTAAACAGATACGGTAAGAATAAGAAGGGCATTCTACATCAGTATTTTATTGAGTTATATTAATAACCACTCCCAAAGAAAATTCAAAAAAACATTCTATACTGTGTCAAAAGGATCAAAAAGAAGCTATATGTTCCATAGTTAGCTACTGGGATTGGGCCCAAATTCTGTTAAGTCTTCATATATTCACCTTTCATCAAAACAAGAATGACAAGGTCTTTTTTTTTTTTATAATCAATATTTTTTATTATGATGCTGTGTGGTACAGTTAAGGGTTAGGTATACAAATACGTTTCATTCAGGCACCTTATTGATAAGAGGTGCTTCCCCATCCCCAGACAGATATTTGCTACTGTTAATCCGATCTCCCTCCCCACCATAGTTTCCCAGTACTGTCAGTCATTTTCTTACAGTATTACGTTGGATGTTCAAGGTCCATTATATGAGTGAGAACATGTGACACTCGGACCTTTGTTTTTGTGAGAGGTCACTCAGTATTATAGACTCTAGTTCCATCCAGATTGCTGTGAAATTCATGATTTTGTTCTTTTTTATGGCTGCGTAGTATTCCATAGTGTATATGTACCACATTTTTTTAATCCAGTCTTCTTTTGATGGGCAGCATGGTTGCTTCCAGGTTCTTGCTATTGTGAACAATGCCGCGATAAACATACGTGTGCAGGTGTCTTTTTTATAGAGTGATTTGAGTTCTTCTAGACATATTCCCAGTAGGGGGATTGCGGGGTCATATGGGAGGTTGATATTTAGAAGCTTTTAGGAACCGCCACACTGCTTTCCACAGAGGTTGCACTAGTTTACACTCCCACCAACAGTGAAGAAGTGTTCCGTTTTCACCACACCCTCTCCAGCAGGTGTTATTTTTTTCGTTGTTGATAATTGCCATTCTGGCTGGAGTTAGGTGGTATCTCAGTGTGGTTTTGATTTGCATCTCCCTGATGATTAGTGAGGTTGAACATTTCTTCATATGTCTGTTGGCTGCTCAGATGTCTTCCTTTGTGAAGTGTCTGTTCATATCTTTTGCCCATTTTATAATGGGGTTGTTTGTTTTTTTCTTTTCAGCATGTTTGAGTTCCTTGTAGATCAAAGATGTTAAGCCTTTGTCTGACCTGGTGTTGACAAATACTGCTTCCCAGTCTGTAGGCTGTCTCCCTGCTCTCTTGATGGTTTCTTTGGCTTTGCAGAAGCTTGTCAGTTTAATAAGGTCCCACTTGTCTATCCTCTCTCTTATGATCTGTGGGTTTGGGGTTTTGTTCAGGAATTGGATGCCAGTTCCAATTTCCATGAGGGTATGTCCTTCATTTTCTAAGGTTCTTATGGTTTGAGGTTTTACTTTTAGGTTTCTGATCCATTTGGAGTTAACCTTTGTGCATGGGGATATATAGGGGTCCTATTTCAATCTTCTGCGTGGGGTCAGCCAGTTTTCTCAGCACCATTTACTGAATAGGTTCTCCTCTCCCCAGTGGTAGGTGGTGGAGGCTTTGTCGAAGATGAGTTGGTTGAGAAATTGAGGTTTTGCTTCTGGAATCTCAATTCTATTCCATTGATCTATATGCCTATTCCTATACCAATACCAAGCTGTTTTGATGATTGTAGCTTTATAGTAGAGTTTGAAGTCTGGTAATGTGATACCACCTGCTTTGCTTTTTTTGGTGAGAATTGTTCTGGCTATTCTTTGTCGTTTGTGTTTCCATATGAATATGAATTCCTGTGTTGTTTTTTTCTAGGTCTGAGAAGAATGTTGGTGGTAATTTGATGGGTATTTCATTGAATTTGTAGATAGCCTTAGGTAAGATGGACATCTTCACAATGTTGATTCTTCCAACCCATGAGCATGGGATATTTTTCCACTTGTTTGTGTCATCTTTGATTTCTTTGAGCAGTGTTTTGTAGTTTTCATTGCAAAGGTCTTTCATGTCTCTGGTTAGGAAGATGCCAAGGTATTTCATTTTTTTGTGGCTATTGTGAATGGAATTGTGTTTTTTATTTGGGTTTCTGTTTATTATTGGTGTAAAGAAATGCCATTGTCTTTTGCACATTTATTTTGTATCCTGAGACTTTGCCAAAGGCCTTTTTCAGTGTAAGGAAGTTTTTGACAGATTCTTGGGTTTTCAAGGTACAAAATCATATCATCTGCAAAGAGAGATAACTTGACTTCCTCTTTTCCTATTTGGATACCCCTGATTGCCTTCTCTACTCTGATTGCTCAAACCAGGATTTCCAATACTATGTTGAACAGGAGGGGTGAGAGTGGGCATCCTTGTCTTGTTCCAGTTTTCAAGGGAAATGGTTCCAATTTTTGTCTGTTTAGGAATATGCTGGCTGTGGGTTTCTCGTAGATGGCTTTTACTATTTTGAGGTATGTTCCCTGTATGCCTAGATGTTCGAGAGTTTTTATCAAGAAGGGGTGCTGGATTTTATCAAAAGCTTTTTCTGCATCTAATGATATAATCATGTGGTTTTTGTTTTGACATCTGTTGATGTATTTAATTACATTTATGGTTTTACGAATGTTGAACCAGCATTGAATCCCAGGAATGAAGCTTACTTGGTCATGATGGATGATTTTTGAGATGTGTTGTTGAATCCGGTTCACTAGGATCTTGTTGAGAATTTTAGCATCTATGTTCATCAAAGATATTGGCCTGTAGTTCTCTTTCTTTGTTGGTTCTTTGCCTGGCTTGGGGATCAATGTGATGTGGGCTTTGTAAAATGATTTGGGGAGAGTTCCATCTTTTTCAATTGCCTAGAATACCTTCAGTAGGATTGGTATCAGCTCCTCCTTAAATGTCTTGTAGAATTCTGCTGAAAAGCCATCTGGACCAAGGTTTTTTATTGTAGGTAGTTTTCTTATTATGTAGTTGATTTCCTTGATTTTTATTAGCCTATTTAGGGTCTTGACTTTTTCTGGTTCCAACCTAAGTAGGTTGTGTGATGTCAAAAAGTCCTCCATTTCCTTAAGGTTTTCAAGTTTCTTTCCATACAAGTGTACGTAGTAGTCTCTAATGATCTTTTGTATTTCTTCAGGGTCAGATGTGACTTCATCTTTTGTGTTTCTGATTGTGCTTGTGTTTTTTATCCCTTTTTCTTGGTCAGTCTAGCTAGAGGACCATCAATCTTGTTTATGCTTTCGAAGAACCAGCTTTTTGTTTCATTGATTTTTTGTATTATCTTTTTGTCTTCCCTATCCTGAATTTGGCCCTTTATTTTGGTGATCTGCATTCTTCTGCTATAATGAGGGTTTTTGTGGTCTTGCTTTTCCAGCTTCCTTAGGTGGCCTGTTAGGCTGGTAATTTGTGTTCTTTCCATTTCCTTCATTTGTGTTTGCAGGCATATAAATTCCCCTCTTACTACAGTTTTTAAGGCATCCCAGATATCTTGGTAAGATGTTTCTTCATTTTCATTTGTTTCCAGGTATCTTTTGATCCCTGTTTTGATTTCATCCTTGACCCAGGAGTTGTTTAGCATCATGCTGTTTAGTGTCCATGTCTTTGTGGGTTTTGGGGGGACTTTGGTGTCAATGTTTAATTTTATTCCACTGTGGTCCGAGAAGTTGTGTGGTAGAATTTCGGTCCTTTTAAATTTGTTTATGCTTGATTTATGGCCAATTATGTGGTCAATCTTAGAATACGTTCCATGCGGTGATGAGTAGAATGTGTATTCTGTGGTCTTTGGATGGAGTGTTCTGTAGGTATCAATTAAGTCCATTTGGTCCAGAGTCACATTGAGGTTCCGGATGTCCTTGTTGATTTTTTGTCCCGATGATCTGTCTTCGGTTGTGAGTGGGGTATTAAAGTCCCCACTCACCACATCACAAAGTCACCACATTATGATGGTGTTAGAGTCAATATCTTTCTTTAGTTTTCCTAGAAGTTGCTTTATGAATGTTGGCGCACCTGTGCTGGGTGCATATATGTTTAGGTTAGATATTTCCTGTTGATGGAGTGAACCTTTTAACATTATGCTATGGCCCTCTGTATCTTTTTTAATTTTTGATAGCTTAAATGGTACTTTGTCTGAAATTAGGATCGTGACTCCTCCTTTCTTTTGTGTTCCATTTGCCTGAAAGTTTGCTTCCCATCCTATTACTTTGAGTCTGTGTATGTCCTTTCTAGTGATATGAATCTCTTGAAGGCAGTATATTGCTGCCTGGTGATATTTTATCCATTTTGCCATTCTATGTCTTTTCAGTGGTGCATTTAGTCCATTCACATTCAGGCTAATTATTGAAATATGAGAGTTCATCCCTATCATAGAGTTCTTATAGGGTTGTTGTTCTTCCACTTGGTTCTTTTTGATCTTTCTTTTGGTTTTGGGGTTGGTTCATGTATATTTTGTTCTTTTTCCTGTACTCTTTTGAAGAACGTTGCTCTTTTTTCCTTTTCTTCTGTGTTTAGTACTTTCTTAAGTGTTTCATGTAGAGGTGGTTTGGTGGCAGCATAAGTTCTTAGGGATTGGATATCTGAGAAAGATTTTAATTCTCCCTCGCTGATGAAGCTTAGCTTGGCTGGGTAAGTTATTCTTGGTTGAAATTGTTTATATTTTAAGACTTTGAAGATAGGGCTCCAAGCTCTCTTAGCCTGCAGGGTTTCTGTAGATAAATCTGCTGCTATTCTGATTGGTCTTCCATGGTAGGTGATATGGCCTTTTTCTTTTGCTGCCTTTAGGATTTTTTCTTTTATGCCTACTTTGTTTAGGCGAATTATTACGTGTCTAGGTGTTGGTATTCTCATTTGTTGTCTTGCAGGGGTTTTCTGAATCTCTTGTGTTTGAATTTTTGCATCACTGATTGGATAAGGGAAGTTTTCTTGAATGCTCTCATGGAAAGTTTGTTCTAGTGTGGTCTCTGTCTCTCTTTCTGCCTCAGGTTTGCCAATTACTCTTAGGTTTGGTCTCTTGAAGTAATGGCTCATCTCTTGTAGGTTCTGTTCTGTCTTTTTGAGCTTGTTTTTTGTGTTTTTGAGAGTTTGGGTTAGTTCTATATTTTGGACCTCAAGCTCTGAGATTCTTTCTTCTGCTTAGGTAATTCTGCTTTCCATACTTATCAGTTTGTTATTTATTTCATTCACAGTATTCTTTATTACTGTTATCTCAGATATCAGCTCCTTCCTAGTTTCTTCTTGTGTCTCAATTCTTTTTAATCTCTCCATTATTGTCTTGATATAAACGTTTGTAGTTTGAGACCCTTCATTCTGGGGGCTCTTCATTGTTTGCGTTCCGAAGTCAGTTTTCTCAGTGTCTGCCCTCCCAGGGGTCTGGGAGAGACCCTTACTCCTCTTTTGGTTTTTCTTCATTTGTGTAGATTTTTCTCTCTCTTCCCCTTTCCCTCCCCTTCTTTAATTCTGTTTTTGCGGGAAGGTGGGGTTGCTTTTATTTCTCTTCTGCTATATCCTGTTCTTCCTTATGAGGGTCTTCCAGCTTTGTTCACTTTTGAGTTTGGAGTGTAGGTTGCAATCTGTACTTTTTTCAGTTTTGAGGTTTAATTGAGAGGGAAGCTGTGGTTTAGAGTGTATATGCTGATTCCAGCATCCACAAACAGGTGTATGAGCACACTGGAACCTATTTCCCTCTGCCTTCCAATCTGTCCATTCAGCAGTATGTAGTCTTGGTTCCTAGATTAAAATGGGGGTATAAATAGGAAAATAATGGAGGGGGGGAGTCAATAGGAAGTTAGAGAGAGAGAAGAGCGAGAGGGAAAACAGACATACATACCAACTATCAGGTGAGAAAGAGACACAAGGCCGGAGGTGGAAGAACACACGTAAGAAAGATTCCCTAAAGAATACTGATAGCTACATGGAGACAGACAAATATAAACATGAAACAGTGTAAGTCAGAAGGCAAACAACGAACGTGATCAAAATAAACAGTCAAAATGATAAAATCATAAGTCACAATAAGAGATCAGACTAAAATCACTTCAGCTCTGATCTCCAGCCTCTGCCCTTTGTTTTTCCATTGCAGGGAGCTATTTACTCACAGCTTGGGTTTGGCTGCCTGGGAGTTGTTTTTATCTGATTCAGCTTAGGGGTGGGGCTTTGTCTCCTATTTAGCCATGTTACTTTAGGAACCTAGGTGAAGTTTGTTGATAGGTGGGCAGGGCAATGGAAATCTCTGCCTGGGGAAAGGCAGAGGCAGATTCTCTTTCGTAGATCCCTTTCTCTCCACTTGTCTGGGTGCCCAAGCTTGGAGTCACGAGCTTAGTGCCTCAGGCAGGGTGGGCCCGGAGCTCCAGAGCTCCAAAGCTCCAATGGGCAGGCAGTGAGTGGTGAGAGTGGCCCTGGGCCCCCCACAGGGTACTTCAGCCAGGAATGGGACTGGTGTCTCTGAGGGGCGGGCGTCCAGAGCCTCCCTGAGTGACCAGCAGCTTGGTGATGATGAGAGACAATGTAGCCAGGGAGCTTGCTGAGACCCGAGACTCCTGCATGCAGTGGAACAGCAGCAGCAGGGGGCTGCAGTATCCAGCCCTGGTGGGACCGAGGGTCCCCAGGTCTCGGACCAGTGCTTGCTGGTGGTGGGCTTGAATCGCCAGCAGATGGTGTTATCCCTCGCTCCAGATGGTCTTTATCTCAGCTGCTCGCCTGCCCCTCGGGCACTGATTGTGTGATGTGGAATGCTGGCCTTGGTGGCAGCGGCAGCAGCAGCAACAATGGTGGTGGCGGTGGCGGCTGGGCCACTGGCATAGGCGGTGCAATGTGTAATGGCCGCCTCTGTGCAGTGCCTGCCTCGGAGGAGGCGGCTGCCTCGGAGGAGGGAGCGGCGGCTCCACTGCCTTGGAGGAGGGGGCGGCGTCTCCATGGCTTGCCCCAGGCACTGGCGGTGCGATATGGAATGGCTGCCAGCTGGGGCGGCAGCAGCAACCACCACAGTAGCTGCCCAGACCTTGGCAATGCCTCAGCAAAGTCTACGGTCAAGCTTCCTGTGAAGAGCAGGCTGCAGACGATGGGATCTGCAACCTCCGGGGAGAGAATCAGAGTCTCTTTGCATTCTCCTAAGTGGAGAGTTTCACAGAGCTGCCCCGTCACCATCTTGCCCCGCCCTCCGATAACAAGGTCTTTAATGAATATTATTTGTCTGAAATTAACTCAGAACGCTGAAGGAAGACCAGAAATCCATGAACAGCTTCATTAAATGATCAATAATCACTGACTGATATTAACACGGCATGAGCAAATGCCTGAGCATAACAGATCTTCCTTCTGAACTTCTAGTGTTTGCACATGATTTGTGCTTGAGACATATGAAAGGCAGATCATAATCTCATTAGCTTTCTTCTGATGACCTTAAAGATGTCTCCTCACTTCAAAAGGTAATGATGTAGAGATGAGGGTAGAAGGTCCAACCCTGTTATTCTTAATTAAAGTTACTGGGGATGGAACCGTGACCTTAAGGAAAACGTGTCTGACCTTTCCAAATCTAGACTTAAACTTTAATTGATATTTCTCATAGTTCCTCTTCCAGTTCTTCCTACCTCAATTTCAGGTTTGTTTGATGATCGTATGATTGCCTTGTGCTTTCAAAATTAATCAGCATTAGATTCTTATGGGCATAGGGCAGCACTTTTCCTGTTTTGTTGTTGTTTTGTTTTTGTTTATGTTTTGCCAGCATAATAATATCCATTAAAAGTCACCACAAGTTCCCAAGCAAATATGTTCATGTTTTTGGGGATTCTGAAATCAGACCTTCATACATATCCTCTTGAATATGTCACCCAAAAATTCCATGAATGTGGCTTAGAATGAAGAAGACTGTCAAGAGCCATCTACTTCTTTTGAAATAAAATAACGTTTTTTGACTTTCTTTGGCATACCCTGACATGAAAACAGTCAGCAGGCTTTTAGAAGTCCCCACTAAAGTTAGGGAAAGTATGCCTCTGGCCTGTCTCCCAAGAGATGTCAGAGGGAAGTCACTGTGTCCAGAGACACAGAGATCTGTGCAGAATGCAAAGCTGTTGTATTGTTTAACCCACTCCATTCCAATTCCTCCCAAGTTCAGCTCTTCCTAAGAAGGTTACCATGCAAGTTTTTGTACACCTCCAACAATTAGTTTCATACACAAACTATGGGAGATGATAAAGTTCTCATCCCCTGAGAATTAAAAAATCTCAGGAAATATCATTCACAAGTGAATCTGCTCCTGTGGGCTTTGTGGTCACCTCAGGTGCCTTCTCTGCTCCTCTAGTTCTACTTAAGACAATTGCTGTAAAAAGCAGGAAGCCATGGGTCTAAGGACACTTAGGAGGCATATCTGTGTGACAGTCTCCAAACCATGCTCAGAGTCAATTAACCTCTGTAAGGCTGGGACTTAGAAGACCTGAGAAAAACATTTTCTGGAGAAAACATTAAATTCTCTGAGAAGAACTATCCTCTGAAAATCTTGAGAGTATGTCTAAAAGACAAGTCATGACAAGTAGTTAGAGAAACTAGGGTGCTGGTTGGGATTCTTAACATTCAGCTCTATCACAATAGGCCTTTGGAAACTGGTCCCTGTTCATTTATTGTGTTTTAAACTATTTTCTGGGATTCTAGGCTGTATTCAGGGTAGAGGGCAAAAGAAAACAAATCTGGGTCAACTAAGACCAAAATTAAAAATGAGTAATATCAACCATGATTCAGGGACTATGTTTATTAGGTCATACTATGTGCAAACCAATCTGTTAGGAGCTCTGAAGGATGCCTTGCTTTTTCAGGAATTTGCTGTCTACTTTGAGAAATAAAACACAGAGACAGAGAACGTAACTGAACAATCACAGCTAAAACTTTAACTCATCATTTATTGAGTCTGCATTTTCTATGTTAGGAATGTTATGTATCTTGCCAGGTCTAATCCTCACAGCAGTCCCATTTTAAAGTAAAGATAAAGTAAAAACTTCGAGAAATTAGATAAGACATCTACAACCATGGTACTAGTAAGGTGCACACTCAAAGAGCCACACTCTGCTTACTCTCACTCTAAGACTCAGTGTCTTTCCTCTACACTAGAACAACAGATGGCATTAGCCGGTTGGAGATGAGGATGGAAAAGTCAAACCAGGTTGTGCATGTGGCCTCTGAGGTCATTGAAGTTGGGACAGCTGCACTTATAACCTTTGGCTTCTTGTTCAGCTAATTGTGAAACAGGCAATGGTGACCAGCATCTAATGCCCCAAGTGGATGTCCCAATAGGAAGTAACATGTGGAGTCCAGGTGCCAACCCCTCCGACTTGGTCCACCTGAGTGCTGGGCACAGTTCTAGAATACTCCCTTATCTTATCTCTTACTCCCTGCATCAGCTCATACTTATGGTTTAAGTAGCCTATGGGCCAGCATCATGTTACCAGGAGGGCAAAGATGTGCCATCTTCCATGTCAACTCTACCTTCAACTGGTTAACATTTAATGCTTGGAGATCTTGTAAATGAAAAGGATTGTAGGACCACATCAGAGCTTACCAGGTCGTGTGCTATAACAATATACCTTAGACTTGGAACTGATAAACAACAGAACCATATTTCTCACGATCTGGAGGAGGGGAAGTCGAAAGTTTAAGCAGATTCTGTGCCAGTGAGGGCCAGCTTTCTGGCTCATAGATGGTATCTTCTCATTATGTCCTCATATAGTGGAAGAGGCAAACGAGCTCCCTTGGGTGATCTCATAAAGGCATTAATCTCATTCATGAGTTCCATCCTCATGATTCAATCATCTTCCAAAAGGCTTCACCTCCCAATATCATTACCTTGGGAGAAAGGATTTCAATATGTGAAATGGGGAGGGACACAGACATTCATACCATAGGACTGCCTTTCTGACCCCCAATTTCTTTACCTGTAAAATGGACAAACCTTCCTCAGAGACTTGTTTTGGACATTGAAAGAAATAATGTTTATAAGGCACTTTGTGCACTACCTCTAAAAGAGTGAGCACTCAATGAAAAATAAGTATTATTTTCACTTGCTAATAGAACATCCTGACTAATGCACTTATCATCCCATGTTAATGACATATAAACAACATGTAACAATGATGAAAACCCAACACTCTGAGAATGCAATTTCTGTATATTGTCATTCCCAGATGTTAAAACATGGATGCTTATTAATCAGGGGAGGATAGAGGAGGACCTTTCAAAACTGCCAATTAGTTTACTTATCAACACAGTCATTTTCCCTCAGCTTATACAGTGCTCATCTAAAATTTCCTTTAAATAAGTTTTGACATTTTCTATAATGCTTCCACTTGTAGTGGAAGTTTTCCTGGTCCTCCCCTCTCTGGGTACAGAGAGAGTCACATTAACAGTGATAACCTGAATCTCCTGGTTCTTACCCCCATGTGCCCATGCTGGAGCTAAGACCCCACTGGTCCGTTATGCTCTCAGGACACAGGTGAAAATCTCAGGAAACACTGATCACAAGTGAATATGCTCCTGCTGGCTCTGTAGTCACCTGAGGTGTCTCCTCTGTTCCTGCAGTTCTACTTAAAACACTTTCTCTCAAAAGTCTGCAGACATGAGTCCGGGGGCCACTCTTGAGAGATGTATGTGTGACAGTATCCAAAACATACTCAGAGCCACCTGTCCTCTGGAAGACTGAGACTTAGAAGAGCTGAGAAACAATTTCTAGAGGAAAATATTAAATTCTCCTAGAACTATTTTATGAGAATCTTGAGAACATTTCTAAGAGACAAGTCATAACAAGCAGATTGAGAAACTGGGGTGCTGGTTGGAAATTTTAACATCCAGATCTGCCAGCAATTCACATGTCCCTGAGGCCAGGCAGGCACACACTCCATGCTGTAAAATGCAGATCCAGCTGCTGGGCCCCTGAGCAAGGAGGCAGTGAGCGAGAACAGCCTGGGGACATCCACTTTGATTCAGCACAGTGTGACAGTTTGTTTGCTTGTATTTTTTTTTTTTTTTTTTTTGAGTTGGAGTCTCACTCTGTCACCCAGACTGGAGTGCAGTGGCCGCTCCCGACCACCGCAGCCTCGACCTGCTGGGCTCCGGGGATCCTTCCGCCTCAGCCTTCCAAGTAGCTGGAATTACAGGCATGCGCAACCACACCCGGCTGATTTCTTGATTTATTGTAGAGATGAGGTCTCGCTGCCCAGGCGGGTCTCGAACCCGCGGGCTCAGGCAATCCACTCACCTCAGCCTCCCAAAGGCGCGGGATTACAGGCTGAGTCACCGAGCCCGGCTTAGTGTGACAGTTTGTAAGCTTACTGGGTGTAGATAGCTAGGGGAGGTCCTGAAGGGCAGGTGTGAAATCAGATATCGATATGTGGATACTAGTTTTCTAGGGCTGTCACAACAAATTACCACAAACTTGGTAGCTGAAAACAACAAAAATGTATTCTCACATAAATTTAGATGCCAAAAATCCAAAATCAGGGTGTGAGTAGGGTCATATTCCCTTCAAAGGCTCTAGAGGATGCCAGGCTCAGTGGCTCAGCCTGTAATCCCGCGCTTTGGGAGGCTGAGGTGAGTGGATTGCCTGAGTTCGCAGGTTCGAGACCCGCCTGGGCAACTTGGCAAGACCTCATCTCTACAATAAAATAAAAAGATCAGCCAGGCATTGTAGCGCATGCTTGTAATTCCGGCTACTCGGAAGGCTGAGGTGGAAGAATCACTGGAGCCCAGCAGGTTGAGGCTGCAGTGGCCGGGAGCAGTGAGCACTCAGTGAAAAATAAGTATTATTTTTACTTGCTAACAGTGAGACTCCAACTCAAAAAAAAAAAAGCTCTAGAAGAGAATCTTTCCTTGCTTCTTTTAGCTTCTTGAAGTTCCTGATGTCCTTGGCTTGTGGCTACAGGACTCCAGTCTCTGCCTCTATCTTCATATGATCCTTTTCCCTCTGCCTCTGTGCCCTTTCCTCTTGTTATAAGAACACCAGTCACTGGTTTTAGGTCTACTCAAAACCCAGGATGAGCTCATCTCAAGATCCTCGACTTGATTATGTCTGCAAAGACCCTATTTTCAAGTAAGGTCACATCACATCTGAGGTTCTAGGTAGACATGAATTTGGGGAGAACATTATACAACTCACTACACATGACTATTGTGAAACCCCACCTTACTCTAGCATTAGAGACAGAAGGATAAATCTGGACAAGGGGCAAGGAAAGGCTCATGGACAAAGCAGTCTTCCAGCTAGGCCTCAGTCTGGAGCAGGTCTTTAACTTGTGGAGCTGGGAAGGGTGGCTTTGGGGTAGAGAGTCATGGAAAGTGAGTAAAAACTGTGAAGCCAGGCACACCATTGAGAGAAACTGGGGCTCTATTGAATGAGGTGGGAACAGTTTCTGGTGCTTGAGTGGAAGGGTAAAAAACCACAAGAAAAAAAGGAAACACATGTTGAAAGGCTTTTAAATGCCACAAAAATGTGGACTCCTCGGGAAAAGTTGTATCAGTTCACATCACTATAACGGAATATCCCACCATGAGTGGCTGAGACAACAGACATTTGTTTTCTCATGGTTTTCAATCCTGGAAGTTCAAGATCAAGATGCTAGTCAATCATGTTCTGGCAGGTTTGCTTCCTGGCTTGTAGACAGCCACCTTCCTGCTGTGTCTTCATATGGCCTTTCCTTGGTACAGTTGCACAGAGAGAGAGAAAGATCAAGAGCTCCCTGGTGTGTTTTCTTACAAGAACACTAATCCTATAGGATCGAGGCCCCACTCTTATGAACATACTTCATCTGAATTACCTGCTTCAAGATTGCATCTCCAAATATAGCCACACTGGAGGTTAGAGCTTCAACAGATGAGGGAAAACATTCAGTACATAACAATAGCAGAGATTGTTGGGCAGGGAAATCATGCCCTCAGAAAAGGGATTAAAAAATCCCAAGTATTTAAGTTTCAGGCCTGGTGAGGTGTGCAGACGTTTTGATGGTGCATACCCTCCTTCATGGCTAGCTTCTGTTGGGCCAGCATTCCTGTCAGTGAGCACTAAGCTGTGTGAATTCTGGAACAGTTTTTTCTTGTGGAAACATTGCTGGATTAAGGCAGGATTCTGAGCTCAAGGCTGGTTTTGGCACTGACTTCTGTGTGATCTTAACCTCTTTAAAACTCAGCATCCTCCTCTGGAAACTTAAGGAATTTGGCATGACAGTCTACTGGCCAAATCTGTGATTCAGGGAGGTGGTGTCAGGGGTGGGC
>JAPVLO010002426.1:0-18159 GCA_027257055.1 Cephalopachus bancanus
CTCAAAAGGGGGAACCAAATCAAGGGGGAAAAGGAGTATTTAAGCAGGCCAAGAAGAAACACAACAAGGAAAATGAGAAATTTGGTACACCACCCAAGGGAAAACCCATTTATACAGGTAAGAGGCATTTCCAACCAACCAAGGAATTTTTTTTCCAGGCAGGAAAAGCTATAAAAAAAATAAAAAAGAATTTGGGGGGCAAAAGCTTTAATAAGGGAAGTTAACAGATTTCCCGGGAAGCTTTCCGAATGTGAAAGGCTGGGGACCCCGCCCGGCCCATGGAGTGAATTCTGAATGGGAAAAGTGACAACGGAACAACCCGCACCAAAGCCCAAACTAAGGAAAATGACACAGAACTTTTTCCAGCCCAAGGGGTTGATTTAAAACAAAAAAGGGAAAGGGAGCACCTTTTTCCCAAGCATTCCAAGGTTTTCCCCAAACAAAAAGAAAAAGGGGAAAGTTTCAAAGCAAGAAATTGGTCTCACATTAGGGGGTTCCCCGGCCCCCCGGGGGGACCCCGAGCTGCATTTCCCCACTACCGTTAAAATTTTCCAGGCAAAAAAAAAGGGCCTGAGGCATCAAAAGGAAACGATTAATCTTTTAGTCAAAAGAAAACTTGAATCCCCGAAAAGGGAGACACGTTTAAAACCTGTTTTACCCGACCCAAGAAAATGACCCTAAAAAGCCAACACAGGGGCCTTTTCACAAGGAAAAGGGCAAACTCACCAGCTACAAAGGCCGGGAAAAATTTAAACAAAAGAAAGAAGCATCCTACAAGGGGGGACCCCATTTTTCCAAGGGGCCCAAACTGCTTTCCCAAAAAATGAAATTTATTTCCCTTTTTGTAAAAAACTGTCCTTAAATATTTTTTAACCTACCCCGCAAGAAAAAACTACCCAAAAAAAAAAACACTAACCGCAGGGCCCAAACATAAAAACCACAAAAGGGGGCGAGGCCTTCCCTTATCAACTTCCAACGGGGGAGCAAGCTTTGGTAAAAACGGAAAAAAAACATTTTGAAAAAAGGGAACCCTAATTTTTAAAAAACATGTGGATTTTTTTAGGGAACCATTTTGGGTTCAAAGGAAAAATTTATCGTCTTACAAGCACCATGTGTTGATTCTTAAGGAAACAAAACAGGTTCAACCCCAAAAAAAACCCGAGTATAAAATTTTTTTTACGGAGGCAGTTTTAAAGCCCCAGGAAATCATTTTCCAAACGAAAAGAGGTCTCCGGCCTTTTTCGAACCCCCAACCCGTTTTGGCTTGTGCCCCCTTTTTCCAGGAAAATTTTTGCATTAGGGGTGGGCCCTTTACCAACGGGGGAACCCTTTCCCGCACACCGTGAAGGCTCTGTCACCAAACGGCCCCGTCATAGGGAACACGGGAGTTGGAAAACGGGAAACGGCCAAAAACTTAATACAAGCCTGAAACAGGAGGAGCTTTAAGCCGTCCCCCGGAATCCCCCCTAACCCGTTTAACCAGGGTTGTGCTTCCAGAAAAAAAACGGCACACATTTACCAAGGTTTCGTTTCCTAGGGAAAAACGAGATTTCCCCCAAAAAAAAGTTCCGTGCATGGGAACTTATATCCCATTCATTTTTTCGCGATTTACCTAAACACCAGCACTTGTAAGCAAAGGCCCTTAAGGGGGGTCAAAATCAAGGGGGGAAAAGGGGTTAGGGAACAACAAAAAAGGGAAAAGTTAAAAATGAGTAAAACGCAGCAAAGGATACATTTAAAGGAAGAGTACACTCAGGGCCAAAGGGGATTCCCCACAAAAGTGCAAATTTATTCCCCGGCAGGAAAAGCTATAAAAAAAATAAAAAAGAATTTCCCGGGGGCAAAAGCTTTAAGTAACGGGAAATTTTGGACACCAGTCCCAAGTTACCCCCGTGAAAGGCTGAGGGGAAAGCAAGGCCCCCTGATGGGGTCTAATTAAGCTGGGAACGGACAACAGGAAATCCCATGACCAATCCTTGAGGCCCAAAGGGCCCGAAATACAGGGGACAACCCTTTTTACAAGGCATTTTAAGGGAGATTGTTCAAAACAAACCAAAAAGGAGAATCGTTTTTTAAGCAGGGGAGCAGTGTTTCCTCAAACCAAAAATTTGGGGGAAAGTTTCTCACCCCAAAAAAAAAGAGAGATTCATCACGGGGGGGTTCCCCCGCCCCGGGTACCACTGGTCCTTTCCCAACGTGCCATTAAAACTTCCTTCAAACGGAACCTTAAGCTCTGAAAAAGAAGAACTTGAGACTATGAAGAGAGACCAAGTTAGAATCATTTTATTAAAGATGCACCAAGTTGAAAGTTCCCGAAAGATGCACCCTAAACGCCCCAAGGGTCCCTTACACAAGGGAAAACCAGGCTGCTTTCCCCGCAAGGGGAAACCGGGAAAAATTCAAATAAAAAGAAAGAAACTCTTTTTCAAGGGGGGAACTCTTTTCTCAGTGGTGGTTTACACTCATTAAAATGTGAAATTACAAAGGGTCTCGAAAATGGTATTGAAATATTGTTCAGTAAACAAGGAAAAAAAGAAAAAAAAAACCGTAACCGCCCGGGCCCAAACATAAAAACCAACGAGGGACGGGCCCGCGTCACTATACACCAAGGGGGAGCAACTGCTTTATCAAAAGCAGGAAAACAAAAACTTGAGAAAAAGGTAACCCAAAATTTTTAAAATAAAGTGAACTATTTCCCAGGGGGCCCTGGTTTTTCATTTTATCAGGCAACATCGTTTTGGCATTATCAGGAATATTAGTTGAAGAGAAACGGGAGAAAAGGGACCCCAAAAAAAACGAGAAATCGTTTTCCCCAAGGACGGCAGTTTTAGGTGTTCCCAAAAAGACTCATTTTGGAAAGCAGAGGGTCTTTTTCCAAAGAACCCCCGAGCCTTTTTTGGCTTGTGCCCATTAAACCAGGAAAATTTTTGCATTACCGGAAAAAGGCCCCTTTCACCAAGGCTTTAGCCTGGTTGTCATGCCCTGAAGGACCTGTCCCCCGGCCCCGCACTAAGTGGGTCCAACGGTCGGGTAATAAGGTTCACAAAGCCGTTTAAAATCAAGAAAGGTGCAGGGGCTTATAGCCCGCCCAGGGAATCCCCCCGTCACCACCGTTTCCAGGTTTCCCTTTTTCCCAAAAAAAAAACGGCCCTTGGGGTCCCTTTTTAAACGGCCATGGGAAAAAAAAATTTTGTTCTCCCCCTAAAAAAAATTTCCCCCTACAGCCTTTTCCTCATTGGGGCACTTTTATCCAATTTTCCCCCCAAAAAACAGTTTCCCTTTTTTGAAAGGGCCCCCAAAAGGGGGGCCCAAAAAGGGGAAAAAGGGAGAAAATTAAGAGGAGAATGAAGAATACAGCAAGCAATGAAAAACTAGCAACATTTTGGTACACTTCACCCAAAAATGCCCACACTCACCAGGAGAGGCTATTTCCAAAACAACCCAAAGGAAGTTTTTCCAACAGGAAAAAAAAAGAAATTGTTTTCCCGGGGGGCAAAAGCTTTAAGTAACGGGAAATTTTGGACAGCTTTCCCAGTATTGATTTCCCGAATTGAAAGGCAGAGGACCCAAAGGAATGGAGACGAAAAAGAAGGGAACAAGGAAATCGGAATACAATGACCCAAAGCCAAGGACTAACCAGAAATGCAGGGGCCCAGCCCAGTTTTAAGGGAGACCTTCAAAAAAAGCAAAAAGGAGAACCCTTTTTCCCCAAGCAGGGGAGCAATTTTTTCCTCAAACCAAAAATTTGGGGGAAAGTTTCTCACCCCAAAAAAAAGAGAGATTCATCACGGGGGGGTTTCCCGGCCCCCCGGGTACCACTGGTCCTTTCCCAACGTGCCATTAAAACTTCCTTCAAACGGAACCTTAAGCTCTGAAAAGAAGAACTTGAGACTATGAGGGGAGACCAAGTTAGAATCATTTTATTGGAGGGAGCACCAAATTGAAACCCTGGTTTTCCTAAGACCCAAAAAAGTGACCCTCCCAACCAACCAGGGCCCTTACACAAGGCAAAAGGGCGCTGCTTTCCCGCAAGCAAAGGCAAGGGGAAAAAATTTTAAAATTCAAAAAGAAAAAAACTCTTTTCAAAGGGGGGAGCCTCTTTTTTTCAATGGTGGTAATTTCATTTTCCAAAAAGTGGTATTACATGCTCTCAATAAATAACTTACCTTGGAAAAATTTATTAACCCCCCAAACCCGAAAAAAAAATACCCCTAAAAAAAAACAAAAACCTTTTCGGGGTTTAACAACAAATAAACGGGGGGCGGGGTTCCCTTATCAACTTCCCAAAGGGGAGCAACTGCTTTATAAAGGGGGCGGAAAACAAAAACTTGAGAAAAAGGTAACCCAAAACTTTAAAATAAAGTGAACTATTTTCCAAGGACCCTGGTTTTTCATTTTATCAGGAAAAAACATCGTTTTGGCATTATCAGGAATTTACGTTGAAGAGAAACGGGAGAAAAGGGACCCCAAAAAAAACGAGAAATCAGTTCCCCAAGGACGGCAGTTTTAAATGTTCCCCCTAAGACTCATTTTGGAAAGCAGAGGGTCTTTTTGGAAAGAACCCCCGAGCCTTTTTTTGGGTTGTGCCCCCTTTTTCCAGGAAAATTTTTGCATTACCCTAAAAGGCCCCTTTCACCCTCGTGGAGACCTGGTTGTCACCATGGTTGAACTGTCCCCCGGCCCTGATCATGGGGGCAAGGGCCTCTAAATAGGGATAAGGGCCAAACCCGAAAAAGACTGCCAAGAAAACATCAGCGCCCTTTATAGCCTGCCCCGGAAGCCCCCGTCCCCCAGAAAAGGCCCCGTCCCAGTAAAACGGCCCTTGGGGTCCCTTTTTAAACGGCCATGGGAAAAAAAAATTTTGTTTTTCCCCCTAAAAAAATGTTCCCCCTACAGCCTTTTCCTCATTGGGGCACTTTTATCCAATTTTCCCTAAAAAACAGTTTTATCCGTAACAAAGGCCCTCTAAGGGAAGGCTCAAGGGGGAAAAAATAAATAGGGAAGAGGAGAAAGAAGTACAGCAAGCAAGAAAAACTAGCAACATTTTGGATACACTTCACCCAAAAATGCCATTCACTCACCAGGAGAGGCTATTCCCAAAAGCCCCAAAGGAAGTATTCCCAACAGGAAAAAAAAAGAAAGTATCAAAGAACTGGGAAACAAGTTTTCCCCCGAAAAAGTTAACAGATTTTGGAGTGGGGTTAGCTTTTCCCCGTGAAAATGAGGGCCAAGAAAGCCCCGAGGAGACGAAAACATGCTGGGAACAATAAATCGGAACAACCATCAAATCCAAGGGGGCCCAAGGGCCTAAAGACAGGGGGGAATTTTTAAAGATTTTCCCAAAGGGGGGTTCCAAAAACAACAAAAAGGGAAAGGCGCAATCGTTCGGGCAATTTTGGGTTTCCCAAAAAAAAAATTTAAAAAAAAATTTAAGGAAAAAATTAAGAGTCACATTTTATCACGGGGGTTCCCCTGCCCCCCTCCCACTGGTCCTTTCCCAACGTGCCATTAAAACTTCCTTCAAACGGAACCTTAAGCTCTGAAAAAGAAGAACTTGAGACTATGAAGAGAGACCAAGTTAGAATAAATTGAATCCCAAAAGGGGAGAACATTGAAACCCCTAAGAAAAATGCACCCCAAAAAGCCTCCAGGGTTTCCATTTACAAGGGAAAACCAGGCTGCTTTCCCCGCAAGGGAAAGGAAGGGGAAAAAATTTTAAATAAAAAGAAAGAAACTCTTTTCAAAGGGGGGAACTCTTTTACTAGTGTGTGGGACAATTTACATGTTTGAAAATTAAGTATTGAAATGGTTGTATGAAAATGCTTCCCTTTAAATCAGTTAAACCTAACCCCCAAAAAAAACCCCAGCAAAAAAAACCAAAAACCGCCCTGGCTTTCCCCGCGTCCACTAAACAACAACCGAGCCCTTCAGCCTAACAACTGCATGAAAAAGAACGGTAAAAACAAAAACAGTAAATTTAAAAACCAAAAATTTTTTTCCCCAAAAAAAACATAATGGGTTTTTCCCAGGGGGGACCCTGGTTTTTCATTTTATCAGGCAACATCGTTGCACTATGACCCTTATAAGTCGTTGAAAGAAACGGGAGAAAAGGGACCCCAAAAAAAACGAGAAATCGTTTTCCCCACAGGGCGGGAGTTTTAGGTGTTCCCAAAAAGACTCATTTTGGAAACAAAAGAGGGTCTTTTTCCAAAGAAAAGAGGCCTTGTTTGGGAAATGCCCGAAAACAAGGTTTTCGCATTACCGGAAAAAGGCCCCTTTCACCAAGGCTTTAGCCTGGTTCCCCAGGGGTGACTGGTTCATCGCTCACCAAAGGTCCCTGCTACAAGGGTCCGGGACTTGGAACAGGGAAGGGTTGAAAACCCGAAAAAGATGTAAAAAGCAGTACGACGCTTGGATAGCCTGCCCCGGAAGCCCCCGTCCCCCAGAAAAGGCCCCGTCCCAGTAAAACGGCCCTTGGGGTCCCTTTTTAAACGGCCATGGAAAAAAAAAATTTTGTTCTCCCCCTAAAAAAAATTTCCCCCTACAGCCTTTTCCTCATTGGGGCACTTTTATCCAATTTTCCCCCCAAAAAACAGTTTTATTTCGAAGCAAACCCTCTAAGGGAAGGCCTCAAGGGGGAAAAAAAAATAGGAAAGAGGAGAATGAAGAATACAGCAAGCAATGAAAAACTAGCAACATTTTGGTACACTTCACCCAAAAATGCCCACACTCACCAGGAGAGGCTATTTCCAAAACAACCCAAAGGAAGTTTTTCCAGGGCAGGAAAAGTTAAAAAAAAAAAACAAAGAAGGGGGGAAACAAGTTTTCCCCCGAAAAAGTTAACAGATTTTGGAGTGGGGTTAGCTTTCCAATGGAAAGGCTCGGGGAAGCCCAAAACACACCAGGGGTCAAAAAATGAATAACAATGAAAAAGGAACAACCATCAAATCCAAGGGGGCCCAAGGGCCTAAAGACAGGGGGAATGAAAAGCCCCGGGGGGGTTGTTCAAAAAAAGCAAAAAGGAGAACCCTTTTTCCCCAAGCAGGGGAGCAATTTTTTCCCCAACACAAAAAATTTTAAAAAAAAATTTAAGAAGAAAAACAGATCACATTTTATCACGGGGGTTCCCCTGGCCCCCCTCCCACTGGTCCTTTCCCAACGTGCCCATTAAAACTTCCTTCAAACGGAACCTTAAGCTCTGAAAAAGAAGAACTTGAGACTATGAGGGGAGACCAAGTTAGAATAAATTGAATCCCAAAAAGGGGGAAACATTGAAACCCGGGCCACCAAGAAAAAAAATGCCCCCCCCCCAAGCCAAAAGGGCCCTTACACAAGGCAAAAGGGCGCTGCTTTCCCGCAAGCAAAGGCAAGGGAAAAAATTTTAAAATTCAAAAAGAAAAAAACTCTTTTCAAAGGGGGGAGCCTCTTTTTTCAATGGTGGTAATTTCATTTTCCAAAAAGTGGTATTACATGCTCTCAATAAATAACTTACCTTGGAAAAATTTATTAACCCCCACCCCAAAAAAAAAAACTACCAGCAAAAAAAACCAACAAAAACCACATGGCTTTCCCCGCTTCAACTACAACAACGAGGGCAGCCCTTTCTCTACTTCCCAGGAGAACCTTTTTGGAAAGGGGAAAGGAAAAAAAAAGTAAATTTAAAAACCAAAAATTTTTTCCCCAAAAAAAACATAATGGCTTTTCCAAGGACCCTGGTTTTTCATTTTATCAGGAAAAAATTTTTGCTCTTAGGAATCATCAGTGTAGATATGACTTGAAAAGAAACGGAGAGAACGGAAACCAAAAAAAACACCAAAACAGTTCCCCCTTGTCCATTTTGAGGAAGTTAGGAAGCTCATTTTGGAAAGAAACAATTCCGGGGGCAAAGCCCCGGCCTTGTTTGGCATTTTGGGCCCCTTTAAACCAAAACTTTTACACAGGGAATCCGCTTTCACCGGTGTGGAGCCTGGTTCCAGCGGGAGACTGGTTCAATCGCCCCCAAAAGGTTTCATTGGGGGCAAGGGCCTCTAAATAGGGATAAGGGCCAAACCCGAAAAAGACTGCCAAGAAAACATCAGCGCCCTTTATAGCCTGCCCCGGAAGTCCCAGTCACCACCATTTTAAAACAGGCTCTCCGTGCTTCTTCAGAAATGAAAACGGCACAGCATTGGTAGTCCTTATTAGGTTTCGTTGCCATAGGGAAAAACATGTTAGTATTCTCCCCATAACAAAATAATGCTCTCCTGCTCGTCACTGGGGAGCACTTATATCACTCATTGGGGCACTTTGTATCGCAGAGTTCTATCCGTGAAACACGCACGTTTCACTCTCGTAAGCAAAGGCCCTCTAAGGGAAGGATCAAAAATCAAGGGGAAAGAGTGAGAATGAGGTGTTACAGCAGGCAGCAAAGAAGAATACTAGTCATAGCAATGAGATAACACTGCAGCACACATTTGGCATACACTTCACCAAGGAAGATGCCTATTCACTACAGGCCTAGGAGAGGCTATTCCCAACAGCAATCCACAGTGCAATTGTATTCCCAGGACAGGAAAAGCTATAAAGAAAGTATAACAAAGAATTCTCCCGGGGCACACACAACGCTTTCCCACCAGTAACTGTGAATGTCTGAGATCACGCATTGTGGCCCAGTGGAGTTGAGCTTTCCTCAATGTGAAAGGCTGAGGAGACGCACAGCCAAAGCACTCGCCATGGAGATCGTAATATACATGACTGGGAACAAGTGACAATCAGGAACTACACCATGCACCAATGCCTTAGAGGACTCAAGGCCAGTAAATGACAGGGCAGCACACTTGTTACAAGGCATTTTCCAAGGGAGATTCGCATTCAAAACAAGCACAAGGAAGGCAGACAGCTCGTTTTCGTCAATGCGATTGGCGGAGCAATTGTGTTTCCTACAACACAAAAATTTGAAAAGGAGAAAGATTTCAGAGTGCACCCAGTAAATTCAACGAGTCATGCATTCTTACTCTACTGTGGAGTTCCCATCGCCCACCGGGGGGCACCACTGAGCTGCACTTTCCCCTACGTGACCGATTAAAGTCTTCCTAGGTCAAACAGAAGAACTCTGCAGAGCATAACTGAAAATGAGAAGACGACTGTGAGACTCATGTATTAGAGCATGCACCAAGTTAGAATAACATTGATATCCCTGAAAGAGTGCAGCACACAGTTGAAGACCCGTCTCCCAAGAAAGATGCACCCTCACAACAAGCCTAACACAGGCCGTCTGCGCTTATTCAGCAAGGGGAAAACCCGGGGAATGACTGCATTTCCCAGCATAGGGAAATGGCAACGGGAAAAACTTCATAGTATTCAAAACGAAAGCAATTACTGCTTTTCTACAAGTGAGTGTGTAGCACTCATTTTACTCAGTGTGTGGCACAATTTACATGCTCATTCGAAAATGTGAAGTATTGACATATGGCTCTGCTATGATAAATCAAGCTGTACCTTGAGAATCATTATTACACCGTACACCCAGCAAGAAGAAAACCCAGCAAATAAAAACCAACGCAGTAGACCTTTGCCATGGCGTTTCCCAAGCTGATACACACTCACAACGAGGGGGCGAAGCCTGTCAGCTCTTACTCATACATGCCAATGGAGGAGCAACTGCTTTGGATGCAAGAAGAACAGGTAAAATCAAAAACATTGTAGAATTCAATAGGTGAACCAATAATGTTTTTCCCCAAAAATAACAGTGAATCGGTCATTTCACTCAGGGTGGCACCATCGTGTTGGCATTCTTATACAGGAAACAATTCATACAAGTTCTAGGCATATGCACTCAGTGTAGTATGATGTACGTTGAAGAGAAACGGAGAGAATCAGGTATCACACCAAAGACACAGCCAGTATAATCGTTGTTGCCCCATTCAGTGACGTGCAGTTTTGAGGAATGTCTCCAATGGAAGACTCTTATTTTCCGGAAACGAAACAGAGGCTCTCGGGCCTTGTTGCCAAATGAACCCGCAGAGCCATTGTATTCGGCATTAGATGCCCGATTAAACACAGGAAACTTTTCAGCATTCACCGGCAAATGAAGCCTGCTTGGTCACCAATGGCTGTGGAGACCTGGTTCCAGTCAGGGCTGCACGTGAAGTTGCACTCTGCTCACCAAACGGTCCCTGACTACTATAGTGGATACACAGGGACGGTCTGAGAATCAGGGATGAGAGTGTGCACAAAGCCAGCTTAATACAGACTGCTAATGAATAGCAGTGCAGCGCACGCTTGGATAGCCTGTCCCCAGGAAGTCCCACCGTCACCACCAGTTTAACACAGGCTCTCCGTGCTTCTTCAGAAATGAAAACGGCACAGCATTGGTAGTCCTTATTAGGTTTCGTTGCCATAGGGAAAAACAATTTAGAATTCTCCCCATAAACAAATAATGCTCTCCTGCTCGTCACTGGGGAGCACTTATATCACCCCCCCCCCCCCCCCCCCCCCCCCCCCCCCCCCCCCCCCCCCCCCCCCCCCCCCCCCCCCCCCCCCCCCCCCCCCCCCCCCCCCCCCCCCCCCCCCCCCCCCCCCCCCCCCCCCCCCCCCCCCCCCCCCCCCCCCCCCCCCCCCCCCCCCCCCCCCCCCCCCCCCCCCCCCCCCCCCCCCCCCCCCCCCCCCCCCCCCCCCCCCCCCCCCCCCCCCCCCCCCCCCCCCCCCCCCCCCCCCCCCCCCCCCCCCCCCCCCCCCCCCCCCCCCCCCCCCCCCCCCCCCCCCCCCCCCCCCCCCCCCCCCCCCCCCCCCCCCCCCCCCCCCCCCCCCCCCCCCCCCCCCCCCCCCCCCCCCCCCCCCCCCCCCCCCCCCCCCCCCCCCCCCCCCCCCCCCCCCCCCCCCCCCCCCCCCCCCCCCCCCCCCCCCCCCCCCCCCCCCCCCCCCCCCCCCCCCCCCCCCCCCCCCCCCCCCCCCCCCCCCCCCCCCCCCCCCCCCCCCCCCCCCCCCCCCCCCCCCCCCCCCCCCCCCCCCCCCCCCCCCCCCCCCCCCCCCCCCCCCCCCCCCCCCCCCCCCCCCCCCCCCCCCCCCCCCCCCCCCCCCCCCCCCCCCCCCCCCCCCCCCCCCCCCCCCCCCCCCCCCCCCCCCCCCCCCCCCCCCCCCCCCCCCCCCCCCCCCCTCATTGGGGCACTTTGTATCGCAGAGTTCTATCCCCGAAACACGCACGTTTCACTTTCGTAAGCAAAGGCCCTCTAAGGGAAGGAACACAAATCAAGGGGAAAGAGTGAGAATGAGGTATTACAGCAGGCAGCAATGAAGAATACTAGTCATAGCAATGAGATAACACTGCAGCACACATTTGGCTCACACTTCACCAAGGAAGATGCCTATTCACTACAGGCCTAGGAGAGGCTATTTCCAACAGCAATCCACAGTGCAATTGTTTTTCCAGGACAGGAAAAGCTATAAAGAAAGTATAACAAAGAATTCTCCCGGGGGACACACAACGCTTTCCCACCAGTAACTGTGAATGTCTGAGATCAGCATTGTGGCCCAGTGGAGTTGAGCTTTCCTGAATGTGAAAGGCTGACGAGACGCACAGCCAAAGCAGTCACCATGGAGATCGTAATATACATGAATGGGAACAAGTGACAATCAGGAACTACACCATGCACCAATGCCTTAGAGGACTCAAGGCCAGTAAATGACAGGGCGCACACTGTTCACACAGCATTTTCCAAGGGGGATTCGCATTCAAAACAAGCACAAGGAAGGCAGACAGCTCTTTTTCCTCAATGCTATTGGCGGAGCAATTGTGTTTCCTACAACACAAAAATTTGAAAAGGAGAAAGATTTCAGGATGCACCCCGTAAATTCACCGAGTCATGCATTCTTACTCTACTGTGGAGTTCCCATGGCCCCCCGGGTGGCACCACTGAGCTGCACTTTCCCATACGTGACCGATTAAAGTCTTCCTAGGTCAAACAGAAGAACTCTGCAGAGCATAACTGAAAATGAGAAGACGACTGTGAGACTCATGTATTGGAGCATGCACCAAGTTAGAATAACATTGATATCCCTGAAAGAGCGCAGCACACAGTTGAAGACCCTGTGTCTTCACTCAAGACCCAAGAAAGATGCACCCTCACAACAAGCCTAACACAGGCCGTCTGCGCTTATTCAGCAAGGCAAAAGGGGCAATGACTGCATTTCGCAGCATAGCGAAACGGCAACGGGGAAAAAATTCATAGTATTCAAAACGAAAGCAAGCACTGCTTTTCTACAAGTGAGTGTGTAGCTCTCATTTTTCTCAATGTGTGGCTCAATTTACATGCTCATTCCAAAATGTGAAGTATTGACTTATCGCTCTGCTATGATAAATCAAGCTGTACCTTGAGAATCATTTATTACACCGTACACCCAGCAAGAAGAAAACTACCAGCAAATAAAAACCAACACAATAGACCTTTGACATGGCGTTTCCCAAGCTGATACAAAATCACAACGAGGGAGCGAGGCCTGTCAGCTCTTACTCATACTTGCCAACGGAGGAGCAACTGCTTTGGATGGAAGAGGAACAGGTAAAATCAAAAACATTGTAGAATTCAATAGGTGAACCAATAATGCTTTCCCAAAAGTAACAGTGAATCGGTCATTTTTCTCAGGGAGGGACCATCGTGTTGGCATTCTTATACAGGAAACATTTCATACAGCTCTGCTAGGCATATGCACTCAGTGTAGTATGATGTACGTTGAAGAGAAACGGAGAGAATCAGGTATCACACCAAAGACACAGCCAGTATAATCATTGTTGCCCCATTCAGTGACGTGCAGTTTTGAGGAATGTCTCCCATGGAAGACTCTTATTTTCCGGAAACGAAACAGAGGCTCTCCGGCCTTGTTGGCAAATGAACCCGCAGAGCCATTGTATTCGGCATTAGATGCCCATTTAAACACAGGAAACTTTTCAGCATTCACCCGGGGAATGAAGCCTGCTTGGTCACCAATGGCTGTGGAGACCTGGTTCCAGTCAGGGCAGCACGTGAAGTTGCAATCTGCTCACCAAACGGTCCCTGACTACTATAGGGTATACACAGGGACGCTCTGAGAATCAGGGATGAGAGCGTGCACAAAGCCAGCTTAATACAGACTGCCAATGAATAGCAGTGCAGCGCACGCTTGGATAGCCTGTCCCCAGGAAGTCCCACCGTCACCACCAGTTTAACACAGGCTCTCCGTGCTTCTTCAGAAATGAAAACGGCACAGCATTGGTAGTCCTTATTAGGTTTCGTTGCCATAGGGAAAAACATGTTAGTATTCTCCCATAAAAAAAATAATGCTCTCCTGCTCGTCACTGGGGAGCACTTATATCACTCATTGGGGCACTTTGTATCGCAGAGTTCTATCCGTGAAACACGCACGTTTCACTCTCGTAAGCAAAGGCCCTCTAAGGGAAGGATCAAAAATCAAGGGGAAAGAGTGAGAATGAGGTGTTACAGCAGGCAGCAAAGAAGAATACTAGTCATAGCAATGAGATAACACTGCAGCACACATTTGGCATACACTTCACCAAGGAAGATGCCTATTCACTACAGGCCTAGGAGAGGCTATTCCCAACAGCAATCCACAGTGCAATTGTATTCCCAGGACAGGAAAAGCTATAAAGAAAGTATAACAAAGAATTCTCCCGGGGGACACACAACGCTTTCCCACCAGTAACTGTGAATGTCTGAGATCACGCATTGTGGCCCAGTGGAGTTGAGCTTTCCTCAAAGTGAAAGGCTGAGGAGACGCACAGCCAAAGCACTCGCCATGGAGATCGTAATATACATGACTGGGAACAAGTGACAATCAGGAACTACACCATGCACCAATGCCTTAGAGGACTCAAGGCCAGTAAATGACAGGGCAGCACACTTGTTACAAGCATTTTCCAAGGGAGATTCGCATTCAAAACAAGCACAAGGAAGGCAGACAGCTCGTTTTCGTCAATGCGATTGGCGGAGCAATTGTGTTTCCTACAACACAAAAATTTGAAAAGGAGAAAGATTTCAGAGTGCACCCAGTAAATTCAACGAGTCATGCATTCTTACTCTACTGTGGAGTTCCCCTCGCCCACCGGGGGGCACCACTGAGCTGCACTTTCCCATACGTGACCGATTAAAGTCTTCCTAGGTCAAACAGAAGAAATCTGCAGAGCATAACTGAAAATGAGAAGACGACTGTGAGACTCATGTATTAGAGCATGCACCAAGTTAGAATAACATTGATATCCCTGAAAGAGTGCAGCACACAGTTGAAGACCCCTCTCCCCAAAAAAGATGCACCCCCACAACAAGCCTAACACAGGCCGTCTGCGCTTATTCAGCAAGGGAAACCGGGGAATGACTGCATTTCCCCGCATAGGGAAATGGCAACGGGGAAAAAATTCATAGTATTCAAAACGAAAGCAATTACTGCTTTTCTACAAGTGAGTGTGTAGCACTCATTTTACTCAGTGTGTGGCACAATTTACATGCTCATTCGAAAATGTGAAGTATTGACATATGGCTCTGCTATGATAAATCAAGCTGTACCTTGAGAATCATTGATTACACCGTACACCCAGCAAGAAGAAAACTACCAGCAAATAAAAACCAACGCAGTAGACCTTTGCCATGGCGTTTCCCAAGCTGATACACACTCACAACGAGGGAGCGAAGCCTGTCAGCTCTTACTCATACATGCCAATGGAGGAGCAACTGCTTTGGATGCAAGAAGAACAGGTAAAATCAAAAACATTGTAGAATTCAATAGGTGAACCAATAATGTTTTCCCAAAAGTAACAGTGAATCGGTCATTTCACTCAGGGGGGCACCATCGTGTTGGCATTCTTATACAGGAAACAATTCATACAAGTCTGCTAGGGATATGCACTCAGTGTAGTATGATGTACGTTGAAGAGAAACGGAGAGAATCAGGTATCACACCAAAGACACAGCCAGTATAATCGTTGTTGCCCCCTTCAGTGACGTGCAGTTTTGAGGAATGTCTCCAATGGAAGACTCTTATTTTCCGGAAACGAAACAGAGGCTCTCGGGGCCCTTTTTGCCAAATGAACCCGCAGAGCCATTGTATTCGGCATTAGATGCCCGATTAAACACAGGAAACTTTTCAGCATTCACCGGCAAATGAAGCCTGCTTGGTCACCAATGGCTGTGGAGACCTGGTTCCAGTCAGGGCTGCACGTGAAGTTGCACTCTGCTCACCAAACGGTCCCTGACTACTATAGTGGATACACAGGGACGGTCTGAGAATCAGGGATGAGAGTGTGCACAAAGCCAGCTTAATACAGACTGCTAATGAATAGCAGTGCAGCGCACGCTTGGATAGCCTGTCCCCAGGAAGTCCCACCGTCACCACCAGTTTAACACAGGCTCTCCGTGCTTCTTCAGAAATGAAAACGGCACAGCATTGGTAGTCCTTATTAGGTTTCGTTGCCATAGGGAAAAACAATTTAGAATTCTCCCCATAAACAAATAATGCTCTCCTGCTCGTCACTGGGGGGCACTTATATCACTCATTGGGGCACTTTGTATCGCAGAGTTCTATCCCTGAAACACGCACGTTTCACTTTCGTAAGCAAAGGCCCTCTAAGGGAAGGAACACAAATCAAGGGGGAAAAAGTGAGAATGAGGTATTACAGCAGGCAGCAATGAAGAATACTAGTCATAGCAATGAGATAACACTGCAGCACACATTTGGCTCACACTTCACCAAGGAAGATGCCTATTCACTACAGGCCTAGGAGAGGCTATTTCCCAAAAGCAACGAGGGAGCGAAGCCTGTCAGCTCTTACTCATACATGCCAATGGAGGAGCAACTGCTTTGGATGCAAGAAGAACAGGTAAAATCAAAAACATTGTAGAATTCAATAGGTGAACCAATAATGTTTTCCCCAAAAATAACAGTGAATCGGTCATTTCACTCAGGGTGGCACCATCGTGTTGGCATTCTTATACAGGAAACAATTCATAAGTCTGCTAGGCATATGCACTCAGTGTAGTATGATGTACGTTGAAGAGAAACGGAGAGAATCAGGTATCACACCCAAAAACACAGCCAGTATAATCGTTGTTGCCCCATTCAGTGACGTGCAGTTTTGAGGAATGTCTCCAATGGAAGACTCTTATTTACACAAAAATTTGAAAAGGAGAAAGATTTCAGATGCACCCAGTAAATTAAACAGTCATGCATTCTTACTCTACTGTGGAGTTCCCATGCCCACCGGGTGGCACCACTGAGCTGCACTTTCCCATACGTGACCGATTAAAGTCTTCCTAGGTCAAACAGAAGAACTCTGCAGAGCATAACTGAAAATGAGAAGACGACTGTGAGACTCATGTATTAGAGCATGCACCAAGTTAGAATAACATTGATATCCCTGAAAGAGTGCAGCACACAGTTGAAGACCCGTCTCCCAAGAAAGATGCACCCTCACAACAAGCCTAACACAGGCCGTCTGCGCTTATTCAGCAAGGGAAACCGGAGAATGACTGCATTTCCAGCATAGGGAAATGGCAACGGGAAAAACTTCATAGTATTCAAAACGAAAGCAATTACTGCTTTTCTACAAGTGAGTGTGTAGCACTCATTTTACTCAGTGTGTGGCACAATTTACATGCTCATTCGAAAATGTGAAGTATTGACATATGGCTCTGCTATGATAAATCAAGCTGTACCTTGAGAATCATTTATTACACCGTACACCCAGCAAGAAGAAAACTCCAGCAAATAAAAACCAACGCAGTAGACCTTTGCCATGGCGTTTCCCAAGCTGATACACACTCACAACGAGGGAGCGAAGCCTGTCAGCTCTTACTCATACATGCCAATGGAGGAGCAACTGCTTTGGATGCAAGAAGAACAGGTAAAATCAAAAACATTGTAGAATTCAATAGGTGAACCAATAATGTTTTCCCAAAAGTAACAGTGAATCGGTCATTTCACTCAGGGTGGCACCATCGTGTTGGCATTCTTATACAGGAAACAATTCATACAGTCTGCTAGGCATATGCACTCAGTGTAGTATGATGTACGTTGAAGAGAAACGGAGAGAATCAGGTATCACACCAAAGACACAGCCAGTATAATCGTTGTTGCCCCATTCAGTGACGTGCAGTTTTGAGGAATGTCTCCAATGGAAGACTCTTATTTTCCGGAAACGAAACAGAGGCTCTCGGGCCTTGTTGCCAAATGAACCCGCAGAGCCATTGTATTCGGCATTAGATGCCCGATTAAACACAGGAAACTTTTCAGCATTCACCGGCAAATGAAGCCTGCTTGGTCACCAATGGCTGTGGAGACCTGGTTCCAGTCAGGGCTGCACGTGAAGTTGCACTCTGCTCACCAAACGGTCCCTGACTACTATAGTGGATACACAGGGACGGTCTGAGAATCAGGGATGAGAGTGTGCACAAAGCCAGCTTAATACAGACTGCTAATGAATAGCAGTGCAGCGCACGCTTGGATAGCCTGTCCCCAGGAAGTCCCACCGTCACCACCAGTTTAACACAGGCTCTCCGTGCTTCTTCAGAAATGAAAACGGCACAGCATTGGTAGTCCTTATTAGGTTTCGTTGCCATAGGGAAAAACAATTTAGAATTCTCCCCATAAACAAATAATGCTCTCCTGCTCGTCACTGGGGAGCACTTATATCACTCATTGGGGCACTTTGTATCGCAGAGTTCTATCCCTGAAACACGCACGTTTCACTTTCGTAAGCAAAGGCCCTCTAAGGGAAGGAACACAAATCAAGGGGAAAGAGTGAGAATGAGGTATTACAGCAGGCAGCAATGAAGAATACTAGTCATAGCAATGAGATAACACTGCAGCACACATTTGGCTCACACTTCACCAAGGAAGATGCCTATTCACTACAGGCCTAGGAGAGGCTATTTCCAACAGCAATCCACAGTGCAATTGTTTTTCCAGGACAGGAAAAGCTATAAAGAAAGTATAACAAAGAATTCTCCCGGGGACACACAACGCTTTCCCACCAGTAACTGTGAATGTCTGAGATCATGCATTGTGGCCCAGTGGAGTTGAGCTTTCCTGAATGTGAAAGGCTGACGAGACGCACAGCCAAAGCAGTCACCATGGAGATCGTAATATACATGAATGGGAACAAGTGACAATCAGGAACTACACCATGCACCAATCCAA